>CAUOFW020001203.1:1018172-1081004 GCA_963454935.2 Ilex paraguariensis | reverse complement strand
ACAAAGGAGCATTATTACTCTCAACATCCTCTTTTATCAAAACCACAAATAGAAGATCTTCAGTAACATGTTTCGCAGACTGGTGGTCAACCAATCAAAGAGTTCTCATTCCTAGCAAATTGACCAAACAACATCGCATACTCCACCGTATCCGCGTGAAAAGCAAGAGCATGTTCAAGAGAGCACCAATGAGCAAGAAAATCAGAAGAAATTCAACAAAATTTCTAAACCCTAGAAAGGGGGAAATCACGCACAGATCAAGTGGACGGAAAATTAACAACAATTGGAGATTCAACCATAAAATTGAAGATTTTTCAATAAATCATGTCAATGGAAAACCCTAAATTTGAAGATATAACATCTTTTGGTATGCATCTCAAAAAAGATTGAAGAACAAAAAATCCACATACGGACCTTCAGGGTGGGTAAGATGTTTGGTTGTAGATATGGACTCTGAAAACAACAATTTGTTCGCAGTGGCTTTGTTCGTTCGTAGTTGCTGAGATTGCTTTGTTCGTTCGTAGTTGCTGAGATTAGCTTGTGTTCTTCGTTGGGGAGAGAGAGAGAGAGGAGCTGATTTTATAGTCAGGACTCCAGATGGGTAAATTAAGCGGGAAGACCCCATTCAAAATTTAGGCGCGCGCGCGCGTTTTTATTTTTTCTTTGTTATTTGAATGATGAATAACACTTTTTGCCCCAAAAGATGATTATATTCTCAATTATATCCTCAATTAACACGATAAAACCACATGTTAAATCCATTTATATATTCGTTTAAAAATGTTATATAACTTTATAAAACTAACTCTATAAAACTAATAATCTAACAATAATAGAAGGCTTATATATTTTCTTTGACTGTCACTAAAAAAAAATTTTGGGACTGTCACTAAATTTTTTAAATTATTATTAATTTATTATCATATTAATCTTATTTGAACGGGTTGACAGGTCTTACCCAAACACGACTCATTTATTAAACGTGTTTGTTAAGTTAACCCGTTTACCACTTAAACTCGTTAAAATCTCACACAAAGTCATTTAATTTGTGTCGATTCATGTCAGTTAACTGTGTTGTGTTAGACTTTGAGAGGCCTAATGACCACCATACTCATTTGGTCAAAATGGAGGTAGGGTTGGACAATCAAGAGGGTTGGACGATAAAGATTGCATCTAAGATGATGACGGGGAGGAAAGTTTGTAGTGTTAGGTTTTGCTATTTTAGTAGTATTGTAGTGGAGGGTTGGTTCTAGTGCTTTGGTTGTTACACAATAACTGCCATATTGTAACTCATACCTTGAACTAGTGAAATGCACTTATACTACATAATGTATTATTATTGGTTAGTGACAGACTACATAATATATTATTACTATCAATTGATCGCGTTTGAAGGCACGAAATAACGAAAAATTGAATTAAAACTTGAAGAATACTACCGTGCCTAAAGACACTTTGCAACATAAAATAAAACGTCAATTTGAAATAATTTTTACATCATTTCTTTCAATTAAATAAATTGAAAAAAATTTAATCCCCACTAATTTTTCAGAAAATATTTTAACCTGGCTACAAAACTCAATAATCATACATAACAATCATAATAATGTCTCATACCACCACAATTCAATTCTCTATTTCCACCACAATCATCATACATCACAACAAAATTCCATACCCAACCATCAATTCACATCAAAACCAAACATATCAATATAACCATGTGTAAATAGTTCATTGTACTAAAATATGGAATAAACAAAACACATGCAAACTACACACAAAAAAAAAAAACATGCACGACGACATAAAGAACTTCTTTCAATATCATTTTCTTTGGAGTTAGGAGTTATCACCACACAAATGTCTGATTGAAATGGACTTTAACCCGTCTTTGAAAGCACGATGTAATTCAAACAAAGTGAACATTGATCTTGAACCCAATGAAAGAAGAAAAATAAATACTGTACATCATCATTGATTCTCAATCTAGTTGGTTGGTCATAAACATCAAAGAGAGCATACACAAATTCATGTGTGAGTAGTGGGGCCTAAGTATTTCTATGTTCTAATTGATTTAATTTAGGTTGTCTTATTATTGTAGAGAGCAATAAATTGTGCTTAAAAGTACCATACAATTCATAAAAAAATCGAATTTTGACTGTGGACTCAAAAAAAAATCCAACAGTGAATAGGAACATAAAATTTGAACCTATGGTCCTTTACTTTTCTCGTCAGTTGGAATCAACATAATTATCCAAACAAACACAAACGAATAACACACACATATTTGCATAGGGTGAGGAGAATTACATGAGCAATCAACTTATATCCAACATGAAAATGTCAACCATATTACATGTATCATTCAATATTCAATGAAAACCTATTCCTAGCTTTGTTTTCTAATATTAAATAGCTAAGTTCATTGTTACAATGACCGCCAACCACCTTTAATTCAATAAAGTCCTACATTGGCCTATGAAATTTAAACGCCGGAAGAACTCTAAAAAGTCTTACATTGGCCAATGATTGGATATACAATAAATCATCTGCATCCAAACAAAAAAAAGTATAAAAAAAAAAACACTTATGCTCAATAGATGTAGAGCATCCAAAGTTTCAAACGAACTGGATGAAAACTTCTTAATACAAAAATTACCTCTCGAATTGGATGCTATGCTAGCTCTTGTTGTGCCTTTGACCTAAAGATTTCCACATTAACCAAATAAACAAAAATCCAACACCTAGAGCATACACAAAAAATATGGCAATGGCACCATTACCCAATCTTCAAGTTAATTCACATAAAACCAATCTCTTTGGCAACCAATCTCTCCAACAAACTAAAAAATATATAGTCAAATCGGTGTACTGAGAAATAAAGTTGTTGGAAAAAGAATTTTACAACTTTGACAGCCACGATCTCAAACATGTCAATGTGAGTAGCTGAAAAAGATCAATACATTAGCACAATTAGAGAGATTTAATTAAAAAGAACAAAATTTGAGTAAAAATAGAGAAATTGGAAGATAGATTTCAATGTTGACAATAAAGAAAAAAATTGTCAAATAACACAGATTGTGTTCAAAGTTTAGAGATGAGAGAATTTAAAAATTAAAGTTGTTCATGTTTGTAATTTACTTTCCCAGAATTAAACGACAACAAATTAGAAAGAAAGTTGGGGTTGTGCAGTGATGTGTGTGTTTGATTGTGTCTGGGGGGGGGGAGAGAGAGAGAGAGAGAACTTTCTCAACTACTCCAACCTAATGCCCATATAATGATTTCCAGCCTGAAGGAGCTCCTATGCTACTCAAATCGGCAATAACCTATAAGTAACATTCCTATTTATCACTAAAGTACATTTTGATTCAATCAAAACATACTTGAAAAGCATCCAAGAGTAATACTAAACGTGTAAAATTAGCACTGTCAAGTCATAGAACTATTTCTCTTAACACAAGAAAAGTGCCAAAGTGCCATATTTTCTTCTAATATAACATGGAAAACAGAAAATTAGGCTCTGTTAATGCGCACATGAATTACGCTTTGTAACACACACATGATTTAAGCAAGGCCAACTGCTTAACCAATTCTGTAAATGCACACACGAATTAAGCAAGGCCACCGCTTACGAAATCAAAAATTATGAAATTCATCTAAAAAAGAAATGGAATTGAACTCAAATCAAACTCATTCAGCTGTGTTGTAGGTTTTGGGTGTACGTATAGTGTGTGTGTGTGTGTGTGTGTGTTGGTGGGCCATTTTTTGTACTGAAAAAAAAAAACCAAAAATGTAACCAAAAAAATAACGAGGAAGAAAATAGTGGATATACTTGCTTATATTAGTATGATTAATAACACGAGCACGCGGGTACCAAATCAAAAGTTTAAATTAAAAATCCTAAATACCAACCAAATCATCCAACAAATTCCTTTATGCACGTATGTAACATGAAAATGCAATACAATCCATTAAAAAAACTTAATAGTTGATTAAACATTAGCTATAATTTACCAAAAAAAAAAAAACCATTGGAAATATCCACTAAACAGCTAATGAAAGAGCTAAGAGAAGTATGTGATCCTTCCTTTGTCCAACCAATATAGTCAACTTCTATAAAAAATTCATGGCATGAGAGAATCACTCTTCACATATTTATTGCAACCACTCCAAACCAAATGTTTGTTTCCACTCCAAACATCACGGATGTTAGCAGTAGATTCAATGCATACCTGTGCATCCCACTTTAATTCTATCACTGCTAGAACAAAACACTACCATATTAATTCAATTAATCGAAAATTTGTAGGAAAGAGTACAGGAAACTAACATCAACCTTTGTAGGAAAGGTTTGGAATGGGGTTGGATGAGGCTACTCTTTGTCTCAAACATTGCAAACTTCTTTCCAACAATCAGACAACACAAAATCTGCAAGGAAGTTCAACAAAAGAAATCAAATTGATGGAATATGAGAGAAAAATGGTTACAGTTTCAAGAAATAATAATTACATTAGTAAAACATTTACCAATCCATACAAAATGGAGAATGAAACCAAATTTGTTAAACCAATCCAATCAAACCACCATCATTCATCCAACCCACTTCTATCAAAATAACCCTCACATCCAATCGCAAACATGACTTCCAATTACACAATTTGAAAATCAAAACCTAAACGCAATCAAAATAATCCTAACATTAAATTTCAAAACCATAACACTAACATTCAATAAAAAAAATGCTACTAACAACTATAATTTCCCACATTAATTTCTTGCAAAACTTATCAAACCAATATGAGAAAACAACCAAATTAACACCCAAAAATATCAAACCAATGCAAAACATCCAAAATATTAAACCAATACAAAACACCAAAAACATCAACCAATGTGTTGTGTGTGTTGGTGTATGTGTGTGTGTGTGTGTGCGCGCCCGCGCGTGCGTGTATTATAGACTGTGTGTGCCTAGAGGGAGAGAAGGAGGTATGTGGACCATGGCAGAGGAGTGATTGGGGAGAGAGAAGGAAAGAGAGGGCCTGAGTTGCATCTCCGCGTGTTCAACTCTGTGTGTGTGTGTGTGTGTGCAACTGGAGGAAGAGAAGGAGGTACCTAGGTCATGGCAGAGGAGTAATCGAGGAGAGAGAGGGGGTTGAGTTGGGTCTTTTTCTGCAGAGGAGCAAGAGACGAGGGAGTGAGAGAAAAGGAGAGATTGGTTTAACATGCAGCATGGGTGTGGGGGAAAAGAGACGTTTGGGGTTTGGCATAAGCAAGAAGTGCGTGCACCATGGGTATCTATGTGTAGGCATGGCATGCAACAAAAAGATAAAGAATCATCTCATGTAATTGTGAGTACATTTGTGTGCCATACGTAAAGAGGCATTCTGCAATGCAGACAATCCGAAGCAAGCTCTATGCCAAAGCTTGTAATACAGATAAAATGAACACAATAAGAAAGATAAGAGAAAAAGAGAAGAAAAATATCTTATAATGATGTCGCAAATGTTACATGGCATATCTCTATGCTAATTGTTGGTAATTTCTATTATCAAAATCATGATAAAAAGGCTATGTAGTTTGAATAAGGAATATCATTACAACTAAGTATTATTGCTAAAAAAAATAAATTGTAGAAACATGATTCATTGGGAACAACATGTCAAAAAATATGGTCTTGAAAGCCATGCACCAATGCATTAGCATCCACATATAGTTCACAAATGTACTAATGCTTTGGCACCTACCTATAGACTAATCATGTTTTTATGTGCCGATTGCCCAAAAAAATCATGGCGTAAACAAAAATCTCATTAGGCTTTAATTTAGGCAGTCTTATATTAAGCAAAATTGCAATTGAATAAGAGTAACATGTTTAACCAAAAAGCATTGAATTGTAAGTTGTAACTAATATAAAAGCAGTGAATGGATTTCCTCTGTTAACAAATGCATGCCTGAAAAACAACATCCTCATTAGTGTGAACATTAACAAATGCATCAATAAATGATTATCCTTCTACCTGTAGAGCGTTTGCTATAATAAGTTCAATATTTTTCTTCCATCTCACTAATGGCTCATTACTAATTCAAAAATGAAAAAAAAAAAGTGGACATATAAGTAAAAGGCAATTCGTAGACAATTCCCCAATTTGTAAAATAAAAAGTGTGCATATAGTTTTCCAATCCATAAAAAAATGTAAAAAAAATATTGGACAATTGAAAAACAAACACAGAAATGAAAAACATGGGTTATACATGGGATCATGTCAATTTTTTGTTAACAGAGGAAATGGACATAGAAATGGTTATAACCAATCAATTTACCTTGATGGTTGTGGTTCAGAGGGTCTGTGATGCGAGTGTGTGTCAAAAACTTTTGGAGCATTTCATCGAACAGTTTATAGGTCTACACTAATAATGTTATTTTGTGGGTTTTTGTCAATGAGTGGCGTTTTCTATTTTAACTGGTGGCTATGGGGGTGTGTATACTGTGAATCACTGATGCGTATGCATGTGTGTTTTGGTGGGTGTATGTATGTATGGGTTAAGGGCTTTGGAAAGCATCAAGAGTGAGAGTAGTGATGGTAACTGCTGGCGGGGTCGCTGGGGTGTCTCCATGGTGGTAGTCGTTGTTCAGGCTAATAGATAAGAGAATGGAGAGAGAAAGATAAGATAGAGAGTGGGGAAGAGAAAAGGGTTGACATACGCATGAGAGAGAAGAGATAGGGAGGAGAGAAACTGAGTTGGGTGTGTGTGGTAGCAGAGAGGACCGAGAGAGAGGGAAACAGAAAGTACTTGGCGGTTGGCGCCAGTGACTCCGGTGGGTGGCTCTGGGGGTTACGGCTCTAGTGGGTTTGTCTCTCTTGGTGGCTTACAAAATGAGAAGCGAGATAGATATTGAGCGAGAGGTGAGAAAGGAGAGAGTATGCCTAGCTGGGGTTGTGTGCTGGACTGGGGTAGCGTGTGTGGGGTTGGTCAGTGATAGTCACCAATGACATGGATAACTATCACTTTTGCTGCTCATTTCCGCTCTCCCAACAGCCCCCTCTCTCCACTTCCCCTCAAATTTGCCCTCCCTCTCCCTCTCTTGCATCTTTTTTCTCAAAGCCTCCGCCGCCGCCCAATCTGAAGCGGACGAACCCCAGCAATGGAAGATCTGAGTCTGTAAGTTTTAGCCTTTCATTATTTTGGTTTGTTTGCCATTTTTTAACAATGTACAATGCCTGGTTGCCGATATTCAGAAGGAATGAAAATCTGGGTTTTTTTTTTTGTGATTCCAGTTATTCTGGTTTTAGCAACAAAGAAAAAATTTGCGATGCAGACGCTTCGTCCATCTTAAACTTTCACTTCCATCTCAAACTATCAACAAATAAATAGAATATTTCACAACCATTTGATGCTACCCATTTTTTTCCTTTCTAAATTATGTCCATCGTCAACGGACGGTCACATGATAGAATGAGGTTTACTGTAAGTTGAACACAAATCTCAAGGGGTCCTCTATAGTTTTTCAAACTTCCAGGGGCTAAGATTTATATGGCCAACCCCCATATTTATTGGTGTAATTTGCCCAAAAAAATAACCTTTTGGACCAATTCCAATTACGGGTCTGTTTAGAAGTAAATACTTGTCATCTACAAAGAGAGTTAGGCTTATGTAAGCTTGAGAAGAGTTGTTTTGAGTGTAAGTGAGGAAATGCAAACATAACATTGATCTTAAATCTTCGGTTTGTTCCTTGATGTTGGAGAAGGATCAGAAAAGAAAGGGAGAATAAGAAGTAAGAACTACTAGTTCAGGTGATTTGTTTGATTTGTATTAACAATAATGTTACTTGCATCTAATTAGGATACTCGATGAGTTGTGATCATTAGATTGATATTGGCCTCCATTCAATGTTGTGATGGACGTCTTATCCAATAGTCTCACAATTTGAGAGTAATTAGGCTGTAGTTGTAGTACTTGTGGTTAAACTCATCGATTTGGAATTGTCTCGTGCTTCATCCATGTTATTTCTTGTGGAATTTTCCCTGGAATATAAACATTTGATACATGCATTAGGTAAGAAATGTGCATTGTTGATCTCTAACGTAGTCTTATTGCCATATTATATAAACAAAGATATCAAAGTCCTTATTGTCATACTATATGCACAAATATATAGAACTACTTTTCAACAGACCCTGTGACTTTAATTTCTTCAAGTTACACTGGAAGTGTATCTTTCTCGTTCGTAAAGGCATGATGAACATCATGTGCCTCTATAAATCAATCAAGCCGCGTACCATGTACCAACCAGGAAAGCATGAGGCTTCAGCTTCCCCCATTACTATCCAGCACAACCAGTGAAGCACTTTGAAAGCGTGATGAACATCATATATAGGACCGACATAACCGAGTATGGAAACAAAGTTGCTACCAGAGATGCCAATGAACAGAAACCAGACAAGGTCATACAGTGGCCAACCTTACTCGCATATGTTGGAGATGAAATTTTTTGAAACAATCTCAGCTTTGCCTCGTACAAGAGGCAACACAGGAGCAAACTAGTAATGACAACACACATGGTTTTGAGGTGGGTTTCAAATGGAGTTTCATCCTTTCCTTGAAACTTCAACTCCGTGAGACTGATGACCACCAAGATAGTAAAGGCGAGAATGGCACTATGTAGAGGGGAAGTATGTTGTTCTTCTGAGAAATGAATCTCATATCGATGGAGACAGCGTTAAACTGCACGGAGAAGCTTGTCGATCCACAAAGAAAGAAGGTTGTTCATGTTGTTTCGGCCATCAATAAATACCACATCCCACAGAAGACTGAAAAAACTTGTTTTATAGTAGGAAAACAATTCTAGAGTACATGTTAGAGTCGGAAACATTAATTCACGTACTTGATCCTAAAAATTATATAGTCAAGACCTAATTGAGTTGAGTTGTATATAGAGCTAATAATTGAGCAAAACTATTCAAATTCAGCTTGGGTTCGGCTCGTTCGAGTCGAGTTTAAACAATTGTTTAATCTTGTTTAGAAAACGAACTTAAAAAACTCAGCTCAAATTTAGATTTGGCTCGGTTTGAACTTAGCTCGTTTTCTAAAAGAGTCGAATTTAAACAATTTTTTAAATTCATTTTTTTAGCTTGATTCAATTATGAGGTCTAATTATATACAAGATTAAGAAATGGATAAGGTGATCTTAGAAGTCGTTGTCTCCCTTAACAGAATTGGATTTTTCATATGGGTACTACGGCATCATTTTTACACCTTTTATTGCGAATATTGTGCATGTAGGTGGGAAAATCCACTCAAAATCCTGGTTACTTTACCCATATTTGTTTACTTTTACTTTGTGAAAGCAACATCACTGCCCAGTATGGACAAATCACTCTATTATTGTGACATTGCTTCCAAAACAAATTTAAAATAAAAAATAAACGACAAAATCCATATAATAAAATAGAAAGTTCACGAAATATAAGTATAGCAACGGTCTAAATCACTTGCATCCAACAACTAATTTATAATTTGTATTTTGATTTCCTTACCACAATAAATTTATTTATTTATATTTTAATTTTTTAGCCTGAATAAATCTATTTACTTGTATTTTAGCCACTCACTCAAATTTTGACTGAAATAATAAAATAAAATAAATGAATACAAACTTGTCGTGTAGCAAAGTAGCTGTCCTCGGGTTAGAACTTACAATCTCAATATTATTATTGTAAATTTATGATCAACTCAAGTAACCCTAAAAATTATAAATAACTCTCAAAATTTATAAAAAAAAAATCATAAAATCTATAATTGGTGGTATGGTACTAACCCTTTTTTTGCTTAATAGGGAAGTGAGCCCGTGAAAGTATGGTATTAAATGCATGAAACAAATTAAAAAAATACCTTATTTAGTCCTTATTAGTAGCGGGGGTTTAAGATTTATAAAAATTTAGAAAGAATAGATTGTGCACAGACTTAAACATATTGACATTATTTACATAAAAAATCTTTGTTCTCGAGTTCGAGGGTAAAATACCAAAGCCAATACCAAGAAATAAATTGATAGGAGGGAGTGTACCTTCCATTAGATTTTAGAGCAAAGTGAAATCAAACGTAATAGTTGATGGGTTAAGAGAGAAAGTCAAATTGGGATCATAATCAAATGCCCAGAATATAATTCTCCTCCAAACATCCATTGGGAGACCACATATGACTACTACCTAGGAAACAAAAGATTAATATGGCCAAATTCCATGACTAGACAAGTCACCATCGAATAAACAATTTCGTGGAAACTTTCTTGTCCTGTGCTTCGGTCAAAGTCTTCATAGACACCTACAAAAATGGCAAGGCACAGAAAAAAACAAACAATATTATTTAGATTTAAAATATTAATTTAATTTATTAACATAATTAATTAAATTACAGATCCTAAAAATACAGGGTAGAGTTGTATTAGGACTCTTTGTCCTAGGTCGTTATCACGAGAAAATATTCATAACAACTATGATATCACATGACAATGTGATATAGTATCACCAACTAATTATATTATACCATAAGTATTCATATTTAGACCTAAAAATCTGACTTAATTTGTTAACATAATGATATGGTTTCAATAGAACCATTAGATCAACACCAAGCTCCAATTAACTTGAGTCCATCAAGGACTGTGTAACGGCGAAAACGGAGCTATAGGTGGAATGTCCTAAAAATCCGTTGGTAGTGTGGTGCTCGTTTGGTGAAATGCCATAAACAGAGGTGACCTTAGACATTTTGGGACCTAAAATAGAAATACTGAGATCTTTTTAATATGTAATTTTTATTTTTTTAAAATACAAAAATATTAATTAAATTCTTATATTCAAGTTTTTATTATCATATTTAATGGTAAGAGAAAGAAATAATTGAAAATTCATGATGGTAAATTTAAACTTGACTTTTTTTAGGGTTAAAACTAGATTTTTTAGCAGTTTTAGTTTTATAGTTAGTTTTTTTTTCTTTATTTGAAAAAATAAATTTTAGGCCTATTTTAATTTTATAGCTGAATTAATAGGCCCAACCTACTTAAGTTGAAATATTTTGTTTGGACATGAATTTAAATTTTGGGTGAAAATTGAGATTGAGTAATTCTAGATGGACTTATATTGACTTAAGTCCGTCAAATAAACTTATTCAGTGATTAGTTCGTTTTTTATCTTAATAATAAGTAATTAAGTCCACTATCTTTTTAAAACTCCAAAATACCCTTCTTATTATGTTTCAAGACTATTAGATTTTAGTTTTGTTTCCTAATTGAGAAACATTGAGGCTCTTTACCCCTTAATTCGTGCTCATAAGATTTGACCATAAAATTTAAAATTCAAATTCATGATCCACACATTATTCTAGTTAATCCCCAACAATTTTGAGTTTTTTCTTCACCACCATGAAGGAAGATGTTGCCGTCGAAGCTCACCACAAATAAAGCTCTTGATTCCATTAATATGCACCCACCATGAGCAGAGCTTTGATTCCACCTAAATTGCCCTCAGATTTTATGGAAATGCCAAGTAAAATTGTGCACTAACTTGGATTCAACCAAGGCCCCGAAGAGAGTGAATATGTTTACATTCGTATATGTGGATCGAGTTACGTTGTCCTGCTATTGTTGTTTGTTAAGGTTGCTATTGTGTTGTTTATTCTTACTTACCTATATGTTTCTTTATTATTTCTCAAACTTTTATTTGAGAAGTACTGTGTTAGGCCTAAAGATATATATTAAACTACAATAATATTTGTAAACTATATTTGTCATTTTATTCATATTAAACTTTTTATAGGTGAATGTGTGCATATATGCATATAATATGACACTATCAAAGTGCTTCCGCTCTCAAATTTTTTATATATTGATGTCTTTGCGCTCTTGTTTCCGTTTCCAAACACGACATGACACATTTATCACCCTCGAATCCCATCATTCTCAAAGAAATGAAAGCTAAAAAAAATAAATAAATTTATTATATTACGTATCACGCAGGATCAACTTAGTTTTAGCCTCGGGTGATCACTTGGTTGACCTGTCAGAGTCTAATATTAGGTCAACTAAATTTGTACGTTGTTAACTAACTGGGGTAGCTTAGTTCGTTAGAGTTTCTAGGTTGCCAATGGGACGTCAGGGATTCGAAGTTCTCTGGGCACAATAGTAGGACAAGGTTTCTGTTGTTTGGACGAACCGTACGAAGGTTTTGGTATAGGTCTTGAGTTCCCGGTAAAACGCAAGTCCTGATTTAAATGGTGAATGAGTTAAAAAATTGGTTTATACCCCGGACTTTGCCATTGATTTTACTTAGAATTACGGGTCTGATCGATATAAGCGCGTCTCTACTCACTGAAAATAGACCACAAAATTTCTCCGTTGTTGAATTTTTAAATTTAATGGGTTGAAAACGTTAATTTATCACAAATTCATTCTCTTCTCAAATTTTAGATTCCCGTGCGGAGAGATACAACGTGACTCAGCATGTCACTCAGGTTGTGAAAGTGAATCAGAGCCATACAAATATTTATGTAATTCAATAAAATTCTATCTGTATCCATAAGTAATAAATAACAAAGAGTTCTTCAATTTGATGGGGCCTGCCTTGGGCATGAAAGTCGGTGTTATGCTAACAAAAAAAATATTTCTTTCATAGTGACTCTTGTCATCGTGAGACTTTTGGTTATTTCTCTGATAAAGGAAAAGGGAGCGGTGATGAGGAAAGAACACTAATATTAATAAATGCACGCCCATCTCATCATAGTTATTTACAATCATATTACGATAGAGTTTGCAATCAGAATGAAAATACTGTAACTTTCAACAACATTACAATACATTACAGCAGTGACTTATATGACCGAGTGCATGAACAGTTAGACTGGAAGTCTACCCCTTTGGGGCGTAAAAGCCTGCGACCTCTGCATCAGTGAATTGATCGGGAAAACCAATTGAATCAATTTGCCTGCCGAAAGCACGACAAATGTCGCATACACGACCGGCCTAATCAAGTCTGGGAATAAAGTTGATACTAGAGATGTCAAAGACAATGAACCAAACAATGTCGCACTGTGGCCAGCAAAATGGGCACATGTTGGAGATGGAAATTTTGAAAAAAATCTCCACTTTAGTTCATAAAATAGACAATGCAAGAGCAAACTTGTGATGGCGACCCACATTGTCTTCGAGTGAGTCTCAAATGGCGTTTCGGCGTCTCCTTGGCATGAGTGTCGGAACAATAAATCGCATGGTACGAAGGGGAAGTACGACGATACTGTTCCAAAAAATTAAACCTCATGTCAATGGAAGCAGCGTTAAATTCTCCATAGAAGCTTGTGGATCTATGGTGAAAGAAGGCTGGTCTTGCTGTGTTGGCCATGGCAGTAAGAAGTGGAGAAGGAGGTTTAAACAATCACTCTTTCAGTCTTTCTCCTTAATCAGCAGAGTTGATTGGATTCTATAACATTGATATGGATTTTTATAGGCGAATCTTGTGGCATGTGTCTTCTTTAATGACATTATAAATTCAAAGTGATTAGGTTTCTGCTTTTTGTGGAGACAAACTGTCATGAAAGTTAGAATCAGAACACTATCTACCTGGGCAGGAGCGAATTGTTGTTTACTACTGAATCATAAGAATAATATGGCCAAATTCCATGACTAGACAAGTCACCATCTACTAAACAATTTGGTGGAAACTTTCTTGTCCTGTGCTTCAGTCAAAGTCTTCATAGACAACTACAAAAATGGCCTGGCAAAGAAAAAACAAACAATCTTACTTGATTTTAAAATATTAATTTAATTTATTTGCTTAATTAATTAATTATTATTAATTTAATTGTGAGTCTCAATATTTATTATAACTCATTACTTATTTAAGAGTTATGATTGATTAAGTCAATAAATCATATTAATATTTTAAGTTTAAATAATATTTTTTGGAACAAATTGTTTCCCACCTTTTCTCTCTCGTCACTTAGAATACGAACCTTTTTAGCACTATGTGTATCCCAACTGGGGTCCCAATTATAAGAACTGCTTATACATACTGACAAATCTGCTTACATTGATGTGTAATTGACGACTCATCAACCCATTCAAGCGTGCAAGGGTGTAGGCTGTTTTTTAAAGACAAAGCCATAACCCTAACATATATACTTCCAAGGAGTTGGCAAGACAGCCAATGATTTCAGACCCCCACCCACCCACATTACAATGACCTAACACTGAGCATATTGTTTTTTTTTGGTCAGACCTAATATATACTGACCTTTGAGTTCTTTATTTAAAGCTCTATATTCTGACTTTCATTCACACCATGTCATTGTTTACTGTGATTGTTATTTTATACCTATTGAATGCGTCTGAAGGTACAGAATAATAAATTATATTAAATAATAAATAAATTTATATTTATATTCAAAATTAAATTACAAATATAAAAAAGAGATAAAAATATTTAAGAATCGATTTATAGTAGGGGTAAGAGGTGGTGGCGACGATGATGGTGACAACGATTGCCATGGTGGTGGCGATGGCGGTGGCGGTGGAGATGGAGGTGGTGATAGTGGTTGCAGTGGCAGCGGCGACGGTGGTGGTGATAGTGGTGATGGGGGTGGTGGTGGTAGCGGTGGTGGTGGCAGTGGTGGTGGTGGTGAAGCGATTTCAAACATTATTTTTTTTTTTAAAAGTATTTATGATAAATAATTTCTAAAAATAATTTTAAAAAGTCAATCCAAACAGAATCTTAGAAGCGTATTTTTCCTATTAAATGTAGGGTGTTAATATTAGTCATTAGATTAATTTTAAAGTAAAATTTAAAATGATTTCAACCGCGAATAACAAAAGTCATTTTATTTATTTTTTGAGATTTAAATTATAAGCAATTTTATTATATAGATAGGCACCATACCATGACCGGAGGATAGTTGTGCATCATCTTATTTTATTAATTATTAAACCACAAATCAGTATAAGATTCTTCTATGTTGCTAATTATTATTTTCTATCCATCAACTCTGACACCATGATAACATCTATAATATAAAATAGAGTGGGACTTGAATAAGTCAATCGTACAGTCTTCATTCATCCAAATTTCAACATTTAAAGGCCCATAATCCATCTCATTCAAATTCAAATTCAAATTCATCACTTTTAACCCATAAATTTATTCAAAAATCTTATCTTTCAGTCCCTTCAGCTGCCACCAGTCACTTCTTTTCCTCAGTTCAACGGAAAAAATGGCTTGTACATCATTTTTTTTCCCCAGCCCTTATGTCAGATGCAATCTCTCTCCCTATGTTTCTTCTCACTCTTTCTCTCTATTTATCTCTCTCCCTCTGTTTCTTCTTACCACCATCCATCGCCGAAGTCAGCAACACCACCACTGCCCCAGCGACACCACCAGCAACATCGCACCGCCGCTGCTAACCCCTCCTAGGTATGCCTCATCTCTCTCTCTCTCTCTCTCTCACACACACACACAAACACACACACTAGGAAAAGTCGTGGTGAAAAATTAAGCATAGTTTTTGTAATCATTTTCCGTGTTTGGGTTTAAACTTAGTTCTGCTTCGGATTTGGGAGGCCCCATTTGCTGATTCTAGATACAAAGAGTAGGTGAAGGTTTGTGGGAAATCGCATTTGGGTTATGATGTTTGTTCAGTTTAGTGAAATGGGTCTCTTGCATTTTGCAATGGAATGTTAATGTGAATGTTTGTGCTGGGTTTTTGGTACTTATATCAATAGATGTGAAATGGGTCTCTTGCATCTTGAGGTTCTTGATAGTTTTTTTTGATTTTGGTATCTGGGTTTTTGTTGAGCTTTTGTTTGGTGACCTGGGTTTTGCTATAAAATGTGACTGGTGATCTTTGTTTTGCTCTACAAGTTCTTGATTGTATGGTTTTGCTATATTTTTATTTCTATTTGATAATGGCCATCCGTCTATCATTAGATGAATTTCTATTTTAAATTCATCACTTTTTTTTTAACTGAATATTTGGTGATAGATGATCATCCAGCTTGCAGCTATTAAAGTGTTTCATGGTTTTTGGGTTTTAGAATTTTTTAGTGGAAGATGTTATGTTGCCCATAGTTTTCTTCCTTTACTAACGAGGACCAAGGAAAAGGAAATGTTTATTGTGATTAGGTGTTTTTCTATGCCATTCTTGTGTTTTTCAAATTATTTAAGGCCTAATCTGTTATTTACTTGAGCAAAAAATAAGACCCTGAGATTGATTGAATGGTGTAGTAATATGCACCAAAAGCGATGCACACACCCGTAGTTGCATCATTAATTGGTTTCTTTTATTATATGCTATTGTCTAGTAGGTTAATTTCCTGGGTTAAATTTATTATTTTCATTCAATAATCATATACCCAGTTGTTCAGGTTATCAAAAGTTTGGTTATAGGAATATCTTTTGTTACTTAGTTGTTTTCTCCCTTTCTTTTTTCTTTTTTGTATGTTTTTTGGTTAAATGTTTCTATCACCAGTTGTCTAATGATAGACGGATGGCCATTGTCAGTGATGTTAGTTTTCCTAGAAATAAAAATGTAATGGTTTTGTGTTTTGGGTTTGTGTGTTTGGTGAGATGGACGAAAGTTCGGCGTACACACGTGATTTTAATGTTGTCTTGCACCAGGAAGTGTTCCTGGGTTCTGCTCACGTTTAGGTTTTGGGAAGGTGGCTGGTGAATTTTGAATGAATTCAAAGTTTGGATGTAAATATGTGGTGAATTTGAAATCAATTGATAATTATTTATAGATTTTGATTTGGTTATAGATTGAAATAAGTCGCAGTCAAATGATTTCTTGGTGATTTATCAATGAAGATAACACATTTTGATTTTTTTTTATGAAAGTTTTGTTAAATAAAATATGTATATAATTAAATTATATTAGACGGGGACTTACAGGGACGTAGATCTGCACTAATCAGTCGGTCTCAAATTTATTCATTCAACGATTAATAAATTACCTATCGTTGATAAAGACTTAAAAAACACATGGGCATACTCCCCATTAGCATCGTGAATTTGTTAACATGTAAAAGAAAAAAAGAATTAAGTAATCCGGTTGGAAAAAATTGATAGTGCATGATAGGATCTCAGCCTCATCTACTATTCCTGATATTGTAGAAAGATCGGTGGTTGAGAAAATATTAACAGTAAAGAAACATTGTAGCAAATTTATAATATAAAACAGGGCGGCTTCAACATCCAACGGCCTCAAATCAATTCATTCATCCGACAGTCATTAATCCTCTCTCATTTGCCCCCAAATTCATCTCTTTTTACTCAATATTTTTCAAAATCAGACCACCCTCAGTCACTTCATCTGTCAGAGACTCTCTAGTGACACCAAGTCATCCCTTCTCTCAGACAACCATACCCTCTCTTTCTCTCTCCCTTTATCTCTCTCTATTAAGCTCCAGCAACACCACGAGGAACACCGACAACACCACCACCATCGCCACTTCATCTGCAACACCACCACATCCCCAGCTACATAGCCAATGTCACCACATCGCCAGCGACACAGCCACGACCACACACCCCTCCCAGGTATCTTTCTTCTCTGTTTCTCTTTGCCCCGACCCTCTGTTTCTCTCTCTCCTCTACTTTCACACACACACACAATGCATACACACGTTAACACACCCATCAACCACACACTAACACACAAATAATTTCAAAACTAAGGTTGTTAAATGGAGTAAATTGATGTTGTTAATTTGTAGTTAATAGGGTTGTGTCTTTTCCTCTCTGTCTTCATCTCTTTGCACACACACAAACCTCCCTTTACTCCACCAAACATATTCACCAAATGTTCGATGAAAGATCTGATAGAGCTTTGTTCCTCTTTGTTCTTCAATTTTTTTTTTGTTTTTACTACACCGTGCTTCATCACTTATATGCAAATTGTTTTGGATCTCATTCTCTCTAATCATTTCATTTTTTTTTTCATTTTTTCCAGTGCAGATAACTGAAGTCCAGTGCAGGTATCCCCCCTCTCTCTGTCTTTTCACTCATTTCCACACTAGCCAAAAACCCCATAACTAGCATCTCCCTCGCATCGTTTCTCTCTTCACTTCACACAAATTAAATCTATCACACAATTTTTTTGAATTGGTTTTTGTGATTAATTGTTTGTATTTTTGGTTGATTTTGATGATTTTGGTTTTCTTTGTAAATATGTGTTATAGATTTGAAATTTTTGGTGTTACATCATTGAGTCACCACAATGGCCATTGATTCTAGCAGCCACCGCCATCGACGCCAGCCAGGTCTCTCTCTCTCTCTCTATCCACCGTAAAACCAACACAATACAGTTCCGCAATAGCCACCAACGCACCCCCACAATAATGCACCACAACACCCCCACATCTACCTGCCTCCACCACCACCCCACAGCCCACATGAAAGAGAAATCTTAGCATGTTCAATGATTTCCTTGCCAGTGGTTGCGGTTTTGCCTTTCCTCTTCCTCAATTCAGCTTTTGCATTGATAGAATATTTATTTGATTCTCAAATATACACGTTTATAAAACATGATGGAAGTTGAATCTTATACCCAACATATTTTTCCCCCCAACACCATCTCATACAACCTAACCTAACTCAACCCAACCATCACATCCAATCCAACCCAGCCCAACGGCTCCCTGGCAACACAGGATGGAAGTTGAATCTTATACCCAACATATTTTTTCCCTCAAAACCATCCCATTAAATTGTTGGTTGCTTAACCTTTTTGGTGTTTTGATTCATTTGATGTTATAGCAATGTGTCTGGCTTTGGAATGAGGGTTCTAGGGATGTGTATGTTATCTTTGGTTATGGTAATTGATTTTGTCGACCAAATATGTTTTTTCTTTAAAAGGTACTTAGGGAAGAGGATCGTTTTCGGTTTATGTTGTATGGTGTTGTTCTGGGATTTTTGTAGTCTGAGAATGTGGTTGTAGTTTTATTATATTTGTTCTCTAATCAGATGTCCTTCAGGTGAGACCTACACAATTCGGTTGTAAAAGTTCTTCATATAGTTATCCATCCTTTTCAATGGTCTTTCTGTTCAGTGTGTTTGAAATTTAATGCATAGTGTTAGCTTTTCTTTCCTATTGAAACTGTGTGGGAAGGCTATTGATTTAGGGCTGAGACTTTTTGATAATATTATTGCAGGAAGGTTACTGCCTCCCAAATATTGGTGTTTGAAAATTTTATCATATGGTTGCTCTTGGTTTCAAATGCCAGGTGTGCGTGCAAGATCCTGCACAATATAAAAAACGAGAACATATCTCTCCCTTGGTGAACTCGAGTGAGCCAGTTGAGTGACCAACCACGCTGCTTGGAACAGTCTGCGAGGTCCGGTGGTAACTTGGAACGGCAACGGGAGACCCTGGGGGAGCGGAAGAACGATCCAGTAAGGCTGAAAGAGGTCCCTGGAACGAAAAAGAACAAGTTAGAAGGGCGCCGGAGTGTTTTCCGGCGTATCCCCTCCGACGATCTGGTCAGTCTTTGAGAAAGAGAGAGGAAGGAGAAAACACTAAGTGTGTATTGTAGTAAAGAGTTTTTTGTTGCATACCCGTCTTGCCTTTTACAAGGAGTATTTATACCTCAAAAGCTCATGATTGCTGTCAGTGTAGTCAGTAGGTGATCATTAGGTACAGGCAGTGTGCGCACTGATTCTGATGAGGAATGTTTTCTCTTCTTAACTGCTCGGGGTCCCGAGCAATCAATGCTGTGTCATTGGGATGCCGACGGTACAATATACTCCTCTCGGGGAGGATGCAATAAATGCTCTGTATTAGGAGCATTTATTGCCTTTCATTTCCGAGCCTTACCGCATTGAATGCGGTCTTGTCAAGGGAATGGTGTAATTAATCGTTTGCTTTCCCAAGTCGCGTGTCAGCAACGACATGCGGTTTCTCTGTCTTCGATGTGATATCATACGCCACGCGTCCATCTCCTATTGACTGTGACCCTTGCATTCCAGTACGTTCTGACACTAATTGTGTAAGACGAGGTCATGATGAATAGCCTAGACTAGCCTAGGCTACTGACCTGTACGTCAATAGCTTATCCTGGAGTAGAGGAAGCGTCCAGGACGGGGTACCACTCGGCACCGAGGAAAGGCTCATCTCGGAACCGAGGGAGGTATACCGACCGAGGTACCATATCAGACCGAGGCCACGTGTCGGTTGTAAAACATACTGAATGCCATGATCCTATATGACGAGTACCTCGGGGGCGAGGACCTTTATGCGCCCGATGGTGCTTGATCTTAGCAATAGTGTTTTGGTAAATACCGAGGACACGTGTCTTCATCATGGAGTATTTCAGAAAAGTCCCATCAACTGCCCCCTAATCTGTACGACCCGGCGCCCCCGATTGATATCACTTTGTAAGGCCCTTCCCAGTTAGGTCCCATTTTTCCCTCTGTTGGATCACGGGTATTAGCCGTTACCCTTCTGAGGACCAAATCGCCTATTCGGAATTCTCACGCCTTGACCTTTCTGTTGTATAGTTGGGAAATCTTCTCCTGATACTTAGTTATCCTCAAGGCGGCTGCCTCCCTTCTTTCTTCCACTAGATCCAAATCCAATCCCAGTTGACGGTCATTCCCCTTTTCGTCGAAAGCTTGGGTCCTTATGGTCGGGAGCCCTATTTCGAGGGGTATGACTGCCTCCATTCCGTATGCCAAGGAGTATGGGGTTTCCCCTGTCGAGGACCGAGGGGTGGTCCTGTACACCCATAAAATGTTTAATAGTTCTTCCGCCCATTTTTCCTTGGCTTTCTCCAACCTCTTCTTGATCCCATTGATAATTGTCTTGTTGGAGGCCTCTGCCTGCCCGTTGGCTTGAGGATAGGCAGGGGTGGAGTAGAAATTACGGATCCCGAGTTGCTCACAGAAAGACTTGAAACGTCCGTCGGTGAATTGAGTCCCGTTATCCGACACCAGTGCCCGGGGAATCCCAAACCTGATGATTATGTTCTCCCAGACGAACTTTTTGGCATCTATGTCGCGGATATGAGTCAACGGCTCCGCCTCTACCCATTTGGTGAAATAATCTGTGGCCACAATGAGGAACTTCCTATTTCCCGGAGCCTTAGGCAGGGGTCCAACCAAATCGAGCCCCCACTGGGCGAATGGCCAAGTGCTGGTCAGGGGGTGTAAGTCCATCGCGGGTTGCCTGATTGCAGGGGAGAACTTCTGACACTGATCGCATTTTTGGACGTATGCGCGCGCATCCCTTTGCATTTGCGGCCACCAATATCCCTGAGACATGATGCGGTGTGCCATTGATCGCCCCCCAGAGTGCCCCCCGCATATTCCTTCGTGTACTTCATAGAGAAGGTCTTGTACTTGGTCTTCTTGGACGCATAGCAAGTAAGGCCTGAGAAAGACCTCCGATACAGTTTCTGATCCGGAGAGACCCAAAATCTTGGAGCTTTGAGTTTTATCTTCCTTGCTTCCTTTGAACACTCCGGGAGATCTCCTGTTGTTAGGAACCTGAGAAAGGAATCAATCCAACTGGGCGGCTTGTGTGCGTCCTGGATGACCATTGCCTCGGGAGCATGGTCTATGCAGGATGCGGGAAGGTATTCAATGGTGATCCTGCGCGACTGGGAGGAGTCCACCGCCGAGGCTAGACAAGCCAGGGCGTCGGCATGTGTGTTCTTGTCCCGGGACACTTGTTTGATTTCAATCCGGCCGAACCTTCGGATTACAGTCGTCGCCTGGTGATGGTAGGCCTTCATCCTAGGGTCCCTCGTTTCAAACTCTCCGTTGACTTGATTGACTACTAGCATAGAATCACAATGTACGATTAAATCGGTAACTCGAGTCGCCTCAGCTAACCGAAGTCCTGAGATGAGGGCCTCGTATTCAGCTTCATTATTCGAAGTCTTGAATCCCAGCCGAACGGCCTGCTCCGCAATAATCCCATTTGGAGAGGTCAGCAAGATACCGATTCCGGAGCCCTTACTACTTGACGAACCGTCCACACACAAAAGCCATGGCGATCCTTCACAATTCGTTGGAGACGCTAAGTCGGGAGGAGGCCGTCCTTCTAGAACAAGATGCTCCCCCGAAAACTCAGCTATGAAGTTTGCCAATATTTGACCTTTTATCGCAGTTCGGGGTTTGAAATGAATGTCGTGCTCCCCAACTCTACTGCCCACTTGGAAATCCTTTCGGAGAGTTCCGCTTTCCTCAAGATCGCTTTCAAGGGCTGATCGGTAAGGACAGTGATTGGGTGCGCCTGGAAATAATGCCGCAGTTTTCTTGCAGTGGTGACCAGGGATAGAACCAGTTTCTCTAGGGGTAGATATCTTGTCTCTGCGTCCAGGAGCGCCTTGTTTATATACTAAATCGGCTTCTGGCGGTGTTCATGCTCACGAATAAGTACCTCGCTTACCGCAAACTCAGATACTGTCAGGTACAAGAACAGCATCTCCCCCTGGATGGGGACGGACAAGGTTGGAAGAGTCTTTAGGTATTCTTTGATTCCAGCCAGGGCGTCCTCGCACCCCTGGCTCCACATATTCTTCCCAGCACTCTTGATTACTCCGAAAAAGGGTTTGCATTTGTCCGAGGAGCGTGAGACGAAACGGTTAAGTGCAGCCAGCATTCCTGTGAGTTTCTGGACTTCTCGGACAGTGCGGGGGGCTCCGGATGTCCAGGATCGCTTGAATCTGATCCGGGTTGGCTTCGATTTCTCGTTGACTAACCAGGTATCCGAGGAATTTACCTGATTCCACTCCGAAAACGCACTTCGCCGCATTCAACTTCAGCCCATACTCCCTGAGGGTGGAGAAGGTATCCGCCAAATTTGTCAGATGATCACAACTTCGTTTGCTCTTCACCAGCATATCGTCTATGTAGACCTCCATGGTGTTGCCGATCTGCTTTTTGAACATCCGATTCATCAGTCTTTGGTATGTTGCCCCGGCTTTCTTTAGTCCAAACGACATCACTTTGTAATAGTAAACTCCCTTCGGAGTGATAAACGCCGTCTTTTCCTGATCTGGGGGATAGGGAGGGATCACACCGATATGAATAAAAGTGCCTCTACTCGATCAAGAAGGGTTACCCCTCAAACCAGTATGGGAATCAGGTCAGGGGGATCAGCTCCCTTGGCTCGTCAGCTGGCGGAGGTGATTGAAGAAAAGTTTGGCGATAGATTACGACAGCTGGAAAAGGACAATGTAAACGTCCTAAGCCGGCTCAACGAGTTTGCCACCTCTGGCGAAGGGTCGAGGGATTAATTCATTTCTCGTGGGCTTCCCGTCCGGGAGGCGGAAACGAAGGATCTAAGAAACCACCTAAACAACAAAGCAAAAAGCCCTAGGGCCCCAAAGCGACCCAGAGCCGGCGAGCATCATCATGACAATCATTCAAATAAAGCAAGGCCATTGGCCCTGGACGACCTCCGGCGAGGTTTGTCTAGACGGAGGAAGGGAGATGAATCTGAGGAGGACTCGACCCAATCCACACGACGCCCAGGAAATGAGGGGCTTACCGATGAACTCAAGGACGTCAGAAGGCATCCCGTCAGGGAAGATATTGATCTTAGAGCCCGGTTAGACTCCAGGAGAAAGGGTAAGGCTGTCCAGGATGAGGCCGAGGACGAAGTCAACACACCCTTTACGAGGGAGATCGGTGAGATGGAGGTTTCAAGAAAGTTTGTCGTGTCGCGGTTCAAAACTTATGACGGGCGGTTCGATCCCGAAGCCCATGTCAGGCAATACAAGCAGATGATGTCCCTCTGTCATTCGGACCAACGGTTTCTCTGCCGAGAGTTTTTGCTATGAGCTTGGGGGACTCTGCGATGAAGTGGTTCGAGGCGCTTCCCCCCAACAGTATTGGGTCCTGGAAGGAATTGACTAAGCAGTTCCTGGCTCGATTCATTACGGGGAGTAAGCGCCCCAAGGACATTGGATCATTGCTGACCCTCAGACGGAGGGAATCCGAGACTCTTCGCCAGTACGCCATCCGATATTGGGAAGAGGTTAATGAGGTAGAAGGCTGCTCGGAGGTCATGGCAGCAGCATCTTTTCGGCTTGGTTTGGCAAGGGACACGGACCTGTACCGATCCCTGACCAAGAAGACCCCCTCCGATATGGGGGAACTAATGACCCGGATAAACAAATACTCGAGGGTTGAGGACGAGATGGGAAGCAGCAAAGGTCGAGCCCTCCAATCTAAGAGAAAAGAGAAGGAGCGGGAAGATATTCCCCGAAAGGGATTGCTACCCCCTCCAGGAGGTCCGTCCAAAGGAATTCACACTGTGTTCAAGGAACCCATCTTCAAGCTGTTCCATAAAATCAAGCACGAGCCGTTCTTCAAATTGCCGCCCAGGATGCAGAGCGACCCCTCCACCCGTGATCAAAAGGTTAGGTGTTCCTATCACCGGGATTTCGGGCATCGCACCTAAAGCTGCAGGGTGTTCAAATCGTTCTTGGAAAGATTGGTCCGAGACGGATATTTGAAAGAGTACATAGAGCCCAGGCCAGAAGAGAGACAAGTCCTTGCCCCGACTGAGGAGCCGGACAACATCATAGATGTCATCCATATATGTCCCCTGGATCGCCCTACGTCCAAAGAACTCGAGTCCGACCTCAAGAGGGTAGCTTTTACGAGGAAGGTAGCCGAGGTTAATGTAGGGCCACCTAGTAAAAGGGCCAGGATGGGTGAGCTTGGCATTACATTCTCCGACGCGGATTTGACAGGCGTAGTGACTCCTCATAACGACGCCCTGGTCTTGACCCTAAGGATAGGAAAATTCGACGTCAAAAGGGTTTTGATAGACTCTGGAAGTTCCTCGGAAGTGATGTACTCCGAAACTTTAAAACGGATGGGTCTTGGCCTCAAAGACCTCACCAAAGTCAGGACACCCCTCATCGGATTCAACGGCTCGTTCGCCCTGCCCGTGGGGAAAATCACATTGCCAGTTGTTACAGGTCCCTTCGTCATCAACACCGAGTTTGTCGTGATTGATACGGACTCTCCCTACAACGTAATTACAACGTAATTATGGGGCGAACATGGCTGCATGCGTTGGGAGCAGTGCACTCCACTTTCCACCAGAAATTAAAATTCGCCACGCCAGAAGGTATCATGGAGATCCGGGGGGACCAAGTGTCCGCGAAAAATTGTTTTTATTCAGTCGTTCGAGCCGGGGCGTTTAGCCAGGACAAGGGGGCGAGCACCGGAAGAGATTATGGAAAAATAGCAATCATAGTCCGGGCGTCCAGGAATGGATGACCCCCGGATAGACCCAACTGAGCGGTCGGTAGAAGACCTCCGGAAGCGGGGTACTTATCCGTGAGCATGAGCACCGCCAGAAGTCGATTTATTATATAAGCAAGGCGCTCCTGGACGCAGAGACAAGATATCTACCCCTAGAGAAACTGGTTCTATCCCTGGTCACTACTGCAAGAAAACTGCGGCATTATTTCCAGGCGCACCCAATCACTGTCCTTACCGATCAGCCCTTGAAAGCGATCTTGAGGAAAGCGGAACTCTCCGGAACGATTTCCAAGTGGGCAGTAGAGTTGGGGGAGCACGACATTCATT
The DNA here is from genome assembly GCA_963454935.2 of Ilex paraguariensis. Taxonomy (NCBI): domain Eukaryota; kingdom Viridiplantae; phylum Streptophyta; class Magnoliopsida; order Aquifoliales; family Aquifoliaceae; genus Ilex; species Ilex paraguariensis. The sequence continues at coordinate 1,055,409 of CAUOFW020001203.1, read as the reverse complement.
TCAAACCCCAAACTGCGATAAAAGGTCAAATATTGGCAAACTTCATAGCTGATTTTTCGGGGGAGCATCCTGTTCTAGAAGGACGGCCTCCTCCCGACTTAGCGTCTCCAACGAATTGTGAAGGATCGCCATGGCTTTTGTGTGTGGACGGTTCGTCAAGTAGTAAGGGCTCCGGAATCGGTATCTTGCTGACCTCTCCAGATGGGATTATTGCGGAGCAGGCTGTTCGGCTGGGATTCAAGGCTTCGAATAATGAAGCTGAATACGAGGCCCTCATCTCAGGACTTCGGTCAGCTGAGGCGACTGGAGTTACCGATTTAATCGTGCATTGTGATTCTATGCTAGTAGTCAATCAAGTCAACAGAGAGTTTGAAACGAGGGACCCTAGGATGAAGGCCTACCATCACCAGGCGACGACTGTAATCCGAAGGTTCGGCCGGATTGAAATCAAACAAGTGTCCCGGGACAAGAACACACATGCCGACGCCCTGGCTTGTCTAGCCTCGGCGGTGGACTCCTCCCAGTCGCGCAGGATCACCATTGAATACCTTCCCGCATCCTGCATAGACCATGCTCCCGAGGCAATAGTCATCCAGGACGCACACAAGCCGCCCAGTTGGATTGATTCCTTTCTCAGGTTCCTAACAACAGGAGATCTCCCGGAGTGTTCAAAGGAAGCAAGGAAGATAAAACTCAAACCTCCAAGATTTTGGATCTCTCTGGATCAGAAACTGTATCGGAGGTCTTTCTCAGGGCCTTACTTGCTATGCGTCCAAGAAGACCAAGTACAAGACCTTCTCTATGAAGTACACGAAGGAATATGCGGGGGGCACTCTGGGGGGCGATCAATGGCACACCGCATCATGTCTCAGGAATATTGGTGGCCGCAAATGCAAAGGGATGCGCGCGCATACGTCCAGAAATACAATCAGTGTCAGAAGTTCTCCCCTGCAATCAGGCAACCCGCGGGGGACTTACACCCCCTAACCAGCCCTTGGCCATTCGCCTAGTGGGGGCTCGATTTGGTTGGACCCCTGCCTAAGGCTCCGGGAAATAGGAAGTTCCTCATTGTGGCCACAGATTATTTCACCAAGTGGGTAGAGGCGGAGCCGTTGACTCATATCCGCGACATAGATTCCAAAAAGTTCGTCTGGGAGAACATAATCATCAGGTTTGGGATTCCCCGGGCACTGGTGTCGGATAACGGGACTCAATTCACCGGCGGGCGTTTCAAGTCTTTCTGTGAGCAACTCGGGATCCGTAATTTCTACTCCACCCCTGCCTATCCTCAAGCCAACGGGCAGGCAGAGGCCTCCAACAAGACAATTATCAATGGGATAAAGAAGAGGTTGGAGAAAGCCAAGGAAAAATGGGCCGAAGAACTATTAAACATTTTGTGGGTGTACAGGACCACCCCTTGGTCCTCGACAGGGGAAACCCCATACTCCTTGGCATACGGAATGGAGGCAATCATACCCCTCGAAGTAGGGCTCCCGACCATAAGGGACCCAAGCTTTCGACGAAAGGGGGAATGACCGTCAACTGGGATTGGATTTGGATCTAGTGGAAGAAAGAAGGGAGGCAGCCGCCTTGAGGATAACTAAGTATCAGGAGAAGATTTCCCAACTATACAACAGAAGGGTCAAGGCGCGAGAATTCCGAATAGGCGATGTGGTCCTCAGAAGGGTAACGGCTAATACCCGTGATCCAACAGAGGGAAAAATGGGACCTAACTGGGAAGGGCCTTACAAAGTGATATCAATCGGGGGCGCCGGGTCGTACAGATTAGGGGGCAGTTGATGGGACTTTTCTGAAATACTCCATGATGAAGACACGTGTCCTCGGTATTTACCAAAACACTGTTGCTAAGATCAAGCACCATCGGGCGCATAAAGGTCCTCGCCCCCGAGGTACTCGTCATATAGGATCATGGCATTCAATATGTTTTACAACCGACACGTGGCCTCGGTCTGATATGGTACCTCGGTCGGTATACCTCCCTCGGTTCCGAGATGAGCCTTTCCTCGGTGCCGAGTGGTACCCCGTCCTGGACGCTTTCTCTACTCCAGGATAAGCTATTGACGTACAGGTCAGTAGCCTAGGCTAGTCTAGGCTATTTATTATGACCTCGTCTTACACAATTAGTGTCAGAACGTACTGGAATGCAAGGGTCACAGCCAATAAGAGATGGACGCGTGGCGTATGATATCACATCGAAGACAGAGAAACCGCATGCCGTTGTTGACACGCGACTTGGGAAAGCAAACGATTAATTACACCATTCCCTTGACAAGACCGCATTCAATGCGGTAAGGCTCGGAAATGAAAGGCAATAAATGCTCCTAATACAGAGCATTTATTGCATCCTCCGCGAGAGGAGTACATTGTACCGTCGGCATCCCGATGACACAGCATTGATTGCTCGGGACCCCGAGCAGTTAAGAAGGGAAAACATTCCTCATCAGAATCAGTGCGCACATTGCCTGTACCTAATGATCACCTACTGACTACACTGACAGCAATCATGAGCTTTTGAGGTATAAATACTCCTTGCAAAAGGCAAGACGGGTATGCAACAAAAAACTCTTTACTATAATACACACTCAGTGTATTCTCCTTCCTCTCTCTTTCTCAAAGACTGACCAGATCGTCGGAGGGGATACGCCGAAAAACACTCCGACGCCCTTCTAACTTGTTCTTTTTCGTTCCAGGGACCTCTTTCAGCCTTACTGGATCGTTCTTCCGGTCCCCCAGGGTCTCCCGTTGCCGTTCCAGGTTACCACCGGACTTCGCAGGCTGTTCCAAGCAGCGTGGTTGGTCACTCAACTGGCTCACTCGAGTTCACCAAGGGAGAGATCTGTTCTCGTTTTTTATATTGTGCAGGATCTTGCACGCACACCAGGTAATCCACCCATTCATTCACACAAATTTGGTTGCAATGCCGTTAGTAAGTTGGTTCTTTAGGTTGTTGCTGATGGCTCTTTCTGGTTCTAAAAGAAAAGAAACAAAATCTGGTTCTTTAGGTTGTTGCTAGTTGCGATATATTTGAATTAATTGGAACTATAGGTTGTTGCTGATGCCTTTCTCTTTGTTAGGGACGTTTTTACTGCCTGTTTACTCATGGCAATAGATCGAGCTTCCCATCCTTTTATCATAGGAATTCATTTTGGGAAACATTTGCTCCATTTATGTTGTTTGAATACTCTTGTCCATTTATGTTGTCTGAATACTCTTCTCTGTTTATTTTTCTCTTCATATTCATTTGTAATTTGCAGCTTCGTACAGGAATTTTCAAGGAAATCAGAGAAGAGTACAAGCAGAGAGCTTACCGTTTGTTTCTATTAGAGTCGCGAGACCTGGAAACATTCAGGAAACCTTCCGTCTAAGATGTTTTGTTTAAATTTGTTGGTTTCTTTTTTGATTTATCAACTCCGAGTTTTATTTTTTGGAAAGTATACATACTAGACGATTATCGTGGCTCCATTTTTTGATTACCAAAATTTAGTATTAATTTGGTGTTTATTTGCTTCAATTCAAGTTCTTTCAATTTTCATTTCCTTTGTTATCATAGTTGGCTACAAGTTAGGCAGCGACAAGGTTTAATTCAAGGTTTAAGTTAGGTAGCGACAAGTTCTCTCTTTTATGATATATGAATTATTTTCTGTCATAATGTAATGTCTGACAATGCAAATGTATTTGTTTTTTTTGGACAGTGCCACGATTTAAGTGATTTTATTTTATGATAGCTGAAGAATTGTCAGTAGGTATGGAAGCCAACCACCACACACCAAGTGTTATTGCAAGATTAATGGGTCTAGATGAACTGCCAGCATGGCGGGATGGACTTTGTACATGAAGCTTCTTAAGGATCCAGGTATTTTTCTCTCCCTTTGGCCCCCCTTTCATTAATTCCCTCAGTTCGAGTTCGAAGTTTCTTCAATTTCAGAAACCGAAACGAACAATATTGAAGCAGGGGATTTTGATTTGATCATATCTCGGTGTGTTGTGTGTGGATCATAAAGGTGAGAAATGGGGAATTGTCAGGCGGCGGAGGCAGCGCCGATGGTGATTCAGCATCTAGGCAACGAAGTGGAGAGGATTTACTGGTCCGTAAGTGCTCTTGAGATCATGGTGAATTGAACTTATTTGAGTGTAATTATTGTATCTCTTTTTTGGTATGATGGCTGAGCTGTGGGTTGAGCTTTTTACTGTTTGTATGTGCCATTTTTGTTAATTTAGATGATAATTGATTTTTATGCTTTTGATTCCGTTTCTCCTGCAAAATTATTTTGCTTTTGTTTTTCACCTTCAAGTGGATGTGGTAGAAATGTTTTAGACCATGATGTTTCAAGTATGAGTTCCTGTGTAATAAACATGGCTGAAATTTGAATTCATCTGCTATACATCATTTGTTCACTGGCTTAAGAGTTCAGCTTTGAAGCCTATCGATTGAGGGCTTTTATCTATTAGCTATAGCACTTCTCTATTTTGCTTGAATATTACTTCTATGAAATCATACAAATTCCTGTTATTTATTGTTCACTTTTAGTTATACTTCTTCGATGCTTGTTCTTTTTCCCTTCAAAGAATATGGAAATTGATTTAATAGATATCTTCATATTTTCAATGTAGAATGATGGGAATAAATTCTGGTTTCGCACAATCTTCCACTAATGGTTTATTTTCTTAGTGTTTGTTCAGGTTCACTGCTGTCTATGAGTATTTATTTTCATAAGCGTCCTCATTGACTGTTCATCTAAATATGGTAGATTCATTTCTTGCGAAGAGGGAGACTCAAGAAAATAGAGAGGCTTCAAATTTGGAATCTAAATCTTGATCTTGCAGGAGTGATTGTGGTGCTGAGGAAGACTAGGTAAGCAGCTATTTTCTGTTGTGGTTAATTTCGTGAAGCAGCATGTTTTTTCATTGCATTACAAGCCACTCAAGTGGCTGTACCTGCACTGGTGAAAATCTGTGATGGAGTGCTACAAGAAGCATTTCTGTCACCTATATTTAAAATAACTAGAAGATAGCTCTCTTTTCTGATATAAGAATTATTTTCTGTCATAATGTAATGTCTGACAATGCATTAATTCATGATGGAGTGCTACACACACACATTTGTTTTCACTTTTGCTTGGACTGCATTATAGGCAATGTTCACACACACAGTCACTTTTGCTTGATTGCATTTACAGCCACGCACATACAGTCGCTTCAGGGAGTGTTTGCATTTACATCATGTGTCTGCATATTTTATAATTGGATGCATAAATGGTTAAGACAAAAAAGAAGCGTATGTCTGTCTTCTTGTCTCTATTTGTTGGTGTTTTCTTCGTTCAAATGCTCACAAGCTGTCGATCAAATGCCCACAAGCTGTTCGATCAAATGCCCACAAGCTGTTCGATCAAATGCCTGACATACATTCTCTGTCAAAGGCACCCTTTGAATCACAACCACACCTGTTCTAACCATTTTGTTGCCTGACATACATTCTCTGTCAAAGGCACCCTTTGAATCACAACCACACCTGTTCTAACCATTTTGTGGTCTTTGGCTTTCACAGGTACAGTGGGATTATGTGTCATCTCTTCGGTGTTTTTGCGGGCTATATCGAGAGCAACTATTGTAGTAGGCTCTGGCTCATGGTATGAGAATCTTTTGTTTAATTTCAAGAAAAATATAGAGGAAAACATGTTATGGAGATGCGATTTAGTTGGTGTTGTGACGATACTGTTTTGTCTGGACTTAGAGGGCTCATTTTATACTTTTGGGTATATATGCAAGAGCCTTTCTTTTGGATTTTTACATCTTTGATACTTTATCTTTATAGTTTTTTTTTCGGTCATTGGATCCCACCAAATGGCTTGCAGTACTACCCTTTTCCCACAAGAAAGACTGTTCATGGATCATATTGATCGATGGTTAGAGATACTAGAGGCAAATAAATGCTCCCAAGCTTCTCATTCAGTTTGCCAATAAAGGAAAGGTGTGTGGGATACCCGAAAACACTATATTACACAAAAATTGTCAATAAAAAAACCTAAGAAAAATCGTCAATCAATATGAGCCTGCTATCGTCAATCAATTAATTGCTCTAAGTTGCCAAGAACTAATTTTAATGTGGGAATGAGAAGCACACTAATGTTTGCCTCATAAAGAAACTATGACTCAATTGATTTTTTCCTTTTATCACTTTTTTTGTATTAACGGTTGAACACGGTGTTCTATTATGGAATTGAGAGTTCACAACAGTTTTAGATTTTTGAATCTAGAAATATTGGGTACAGAACTCAACTATTATATTAGTTGCACCGTGTCTTCAGACACAGGTTATTCTTAGTTTTATATAAAAAAGAAGATGGCTCTGATGGTCACCAAGAGTCCAAGACTATGCATTTATTTATACTATGTGATGTATCACAAAAATTTGTGATAAGCTATAGAATTGATAAAGACCAATAGTTGCTAAACTCCGGTAACATGATGAATCACGTTTATAGATACTATTAAGGACAAATGGAAGTTTGGATACTGAAAGATTATAAAATTTTCAATTTGTACTTTCCAATATCAATTGTTTCAAATTGCACATTCAATAAAATTAATTGGTAATAATGTGACTTGAGTCCATAAGAAGGTATGCCATTCTCTATTTCTTTGCCATGGACATTTGGATCATTTTTGATTCACTCGTTTAATCATTAACGTTATCCACTTGAGCATATGAGAGAGAGAGAGAGAGAGAGAGAGAGAGAGAGAGAGAGAGTTTTGTCTATAGAATATAAGGTCAAATGCCTGCTTGACAATTGTAGAACAACTAAACGGAAAGGGGGTTGGCGGTGATGCCGTATGCGTTAGGTTGAAGTAGATTTATTCCTTCTCTCACACACTTCAAATGAGCAAAATGGATGGAAACTCCCAATTGCAAGAAAAGAAAGAATTAAAAAAAGATTTGTGCAATCTGATGTATGATGGATACAATCAATATAAAGGGTTTTTCTTTTTTAACAATCGATCGAAAGAGTCATCCTAAGTCCAAACTTTTTGAAAGACCCACTCCCTATACTATAATTATAATTTACCAGACAGGATAATACTTATGTGAATCGATGGCTTATAAGACAAAATATCACTTAGATGAATCGATGATTAGAGGTGTTCAAAATAATTTCAATTCTTAAGCTAGGATCGCAAGTCAAAAAAGAACATAGAGTAAATATGTTATGATTGAATCTCTTACCTGGTACCCAGAGACATTTATTTATAGCAATAAAGAGATGTATTCCAATGGAACTCGAGATTTTTATTTATAGTAATAGGAAGATGTGTCAAATGGAACTTGAACTCTAGGTTGATTAGCCTAACCTGTCACCAGATCCTAAAAATACATGGTAGAGTTGTATTAGGTGGACTCTTGGTCCAAGGTCATTATCACGAGAAAATATTTATTACAACTATGATATTACATGATAATATGATGTGGTATTACTAATTAATAGTATTAAAACATGAGTAATCATATTCGAACTTAAAAATATGACCTAATTTGCTGGCATAATAATGTGGATTTAATGAAACCATTGGATCAACACCAAGTTCCAATTGACTTAAATCCGTAAAGGAAAGTGTAACGATGAAAACGAAGTTGGAGGTGGAATATCCTGAAAGTCTGTTAATGGCATAGTTTTAAAACCCGGCCCGGACACCAACTCGAGAAGGGACCGGGTCAATGGATTTCTGGTTCAACCACTGGGTCACTGGTCGAACCGGTGATATAATAAAAAAATAAAAAATAATTATTAATGATGATAAATAGACTAAAAAATTAAAATAGTTATAAAAATAACATGTTTAATATATATTAAATCAAACAAAGTTATCAAGTCTGAATCACTTAATTGCATTCAATTAACAACCCAACCTCCACCCTCAAACTTGAATTACTTAATTGTATTAACTTAATTTTTGAGCTAACAAACACTGAACGAATGATTTAGGATTTAGGGCAAAACAAAAGGGAAAAGAAAAAGACACAAAAATGTAAAAAAAAAACATATTTATACTAAAGGAACAAAACCGGCCGGTTTTGTAAACCCGGTCCGGTTTTGACCGGTTCACCGGTTTTATTCCGGGTTCTTTGTTCAAACGGTCCAATTACAAAATTGGCCCGGTTATGGGACCGATTCACCGGGTCAACCCGTCGGGCCGGGCCGGGTTTTAAAACACTGGTTAATGGTGTGGTGTCTCATTGGTGAAATGCCATAAACAGGGATGATCTAAGACATTTTGGGACCTAAAACAGAAATATCGGGGTCTTTTTATTTTAATTTTTAATTTTTTAAAATACAAAAATTAATTAAAATTTTATATTTAAGTTTTTGTTAACATATTTAAAGTTAATTGTAAGAGAAAGAAATAATGATTGAAAAATTATGATGGTAAATTTAAACTCGACTTTTTTGAAGGTTAATACTAGATTTTTATTAGCTTTAGTTTTACAATTAGTTTTTTTATTCTGTAATTGAAAAAAATAAATTTTATGCACTTTTAATTTCATGGCTGATTTAATAGGCCCAATCTACTTAAATTGAAATATTTTATTTGGACATGAAGTTAATTTTTTTTGGTGAAAATTGAGATTAAGTCCTCCTAAATGGATTTATATTGACTTGAGTCTGTCAAAAAAATTTATTCGGTGATAAATCCGTTTTTTATTTTAATAATAAGTAGTTAAGTCCACTATTTTTTTAAAACTCTAAAATGTCATTCTTATAATGTTTCAAGAGTGTTAGATCTTAATTATGTTTCCTAATTGAGAAACACTCAGAGTCTTTACCCCTTAATTTTACACTTAATTCATATACATAAGATTTGACCATAAAATTTAAAATTCAAATTCATGATTCACATTATTCTAATTATTCCCCAACAATTCTGAGTTTTTTCTTCCACACCGTGAATGAAGATGTTGCCGTCGAAGCTCACCACCAATAAAGCTCTTGATTTCATTAATATGCACCCACCATGAGCATAGCTTTAATTCCACCTAAATTGCCCTCAAATTTTATCGAAATGCCAAGTAAAATTGTGCACTAACTCGGATTCAACCAATGCCCCAAAGAGAGTGGATCTGTTTACATTCGTATATGTGGATCAAGGTACGTTGTCCTGTTATTGTCGTTTGTTATGGCTGCTGATATTGTGTTGTTTATTCTTACTTACTTATATGTTACTTATGATTCCTCAAATTTTAATATGAGATGTACCGACTTAGGCCTAAAGATATATATTAAACTACAATAATATTTGTAAACTATATTTGTCATTTTAGAACTTTATGATCAACATATATTTAAAAATTAAATAATTTATCTTATAGTTGTGTATGAAATTTTAATTTTTTATATTTTATTAATTTTAAACTTTTATAGGTGAATGAATGTGTGTCTGTGTGCATATAATATAACACTATCAAAGCACTCCCGCTCTCAAATTTTTTAAATGTTGACACTTTTATGTGTTTATTTACGTTTTCGAACATGATACGACACGATTGTCACCCTATAATCCCATCTGTCTCATAAAAGTTATAGCTATCAAAACAAAATAAATAAATTTATAATATTAGGTATCACGTGGGGTCAGCTGAGTTTTAGTCTCGTGCTAGTCACTTGGTTGACCTGTCAGAGTCTAATATTAGGTCAGCTGAGTATGTATCACAAAAATTTGTGACAAATGAAAGTTTGCATTTTAAAAGATTATAAAATTTTCAATTTATACTTTCAAATATTAATTATACACTCATAAAAATTAATTGGTAATAATGTGACTTGAGTCATAATTTTCGTTCCTTTCCAATTTTGGAGGAACCGATAAGAAGCTGCATTTTCCATAAGGCGGTATGCAACTCTATTTCTAAACCTCTAAAAGCCATGGACATCTTGGATCATTTTTGATTCACTTGTTTAATCAATAACGTTATCTACTTGAGAGAGAGAGAGAGAGAGAGAGAGAGAGAGAGAGAGAGAGAGAGAGAGAGAGAGAGAGAGAGAGAATCTGTTTGTCTATAGAATATAAGGTCAAATGCCTGCTTGACATTTGTAGAACAACTAAACGGAAAGGGGGTGCGGTGATGCCGCATGCGTTAGGGTTGAAAGTAGATTTATTCCTTCTCTCACACACTTCAAATGAGCAAAATGGATGGAAACTCCCAATTGCAAGAAAAGAAAGAATTAAAAAAAGATTTGTGCAATCTGATGTATGGTGGATACGATCGAGATAAAGGGTTTTTATTTTTTGAGAACATCGAAAGAGTCATCAAAAGTCCAAACTTTTTGTAGGACCCTCTCCCTCTCCCTATATTATATTATAATGATAATTTACAAAGCAGGAGAATACGTATGTGAATCGATGACCTACAAGACGAGATCATTTAGATGAATCGATAATCAGAAGTGGTCAAAAGGATTTCAATTCTTAAGTTAGTGTAAGGGATAGAAATCGCTACGAAATTTCAGCCCTCCACTCGAAAGATTTCGGTTGACCTGACAGCACTGAGCCCCATTAGCATCTACCTCTCTTCAATATCTGCAGAAGCGCGTTCGTTCCACATCGAAAGAGAATCGTCTTTCCCCTCGCATGTAAACCCTTGCACTCAAAGGAGGAGGTACAAGTGCTAGTGGGTACCTCCTCCTTTGAGTGCAAGGGCTTATATGCGAGGGAAAAGACCACTCTCTTTCGATGTGGGACGAACGTGCTCTTGCAGGTATCGAAGAGAGGTAAAGGCTACTGGGGCGCGGTGCCGCCAGGTCAGCCGGAATCCTTCGAGTGGAGGGCTGAAATCTCATAGCGATTTCTACCATTTACAAAAACGTGCCTTTAAAATGTAATATTTAAACAAAAAATACTTCAACCGAAGATAAAATATCAAATATTTTAAATTTTATAATTAAAATTCATTTTTTATTTTATCATTTATTGAAATAAAATCACAAATAAAAATTCAATTTTTTTCTTAAAAAATCATAAGTAGTATACAATTATATTGTCTATTGAAATTTAATTTGATCGTTTACTAAATTACCACAGTTAAAGATAAAAGGTATTGTGTCCATTACAGTTTAACCCCTTATTTATTTTTTTTAGTTTTATTTTAATAGACAGTATAATTATATACTAATTATGATTTTTTTTTAAAAAACTAGATTTTTATTTTTCATTTTATTTCAATAAATGACATAATAGAACATGAATTTTGGATGTAAAATTTATGTTCTATAATGAATGACTTAGACCTTATTTGATTTTTTTTAGTTTTTTTTTCCAATAGATAGCATAATTGTATGCTAATTACAATTTTCTAAAAAAAATTAATTTTTTTTAATTTTATTTCAATAAATGATACAGTAGAATATAAATTTTAGTTGTAAAATTTAAAATATTTGATATTCAATCTTTGATTGAAGTATTTTTGATCGAAATATAATATTTTAAACTTAATAAGTCTAAGTAATATATACCTACAAATTTCATGGGCTTTAAGTATAATTTATTAGCGAAAATATTTATAGTAGAGGTCTAAGTGTTATGTGCATACAAATTTTAGGAAATTTGTGTATAATATTTTAAATATTAAGGAGTCTAAATGATTAAGTGACAAATTTTAAAGAGTTTGAGCGTAATTCTAAAGTTTAATGACAGGACGGAGAGTTGTGGCATAGGGTTCCTACCCAACATGTTTTTGCTCCTGTAAGGGAGGCTTTGATGTCGAACATAGAACAGAAGTTACAGAACTACAAGCACCGTATGCCTTAACCGATGGGGGACTATCCTCGTAAGTTTTTGAAAGTTGTGCTAACTTTATTAGTTTAATTTAGTATTTTTACACATAGTTCATGTATATGGTTTGGTACATGAATGCAGGTCAAGAGTTTGTTTTTTTAAGTTCAAGAGTTTTTAGTAATATTCATGTATGGAGTTGTCATCCATGAATCTACTTATTTTCTAGGGTTGTGTACTTATGTAGGTACATGATAGGAGAGTCCTATAAATTCTAGAAATGTTTTGAGTCATTGGGTGTATCCTTTTAGAGAGTGAAAGGATAAGTACTATGAAATAAAAGTTCCTGTGTTTTTCTCGTATAAGAGTGTTGGTTCTAATTGTTCTTCTTGTTCTAGGCTTTAATTCTTCAACGGTCTTGGACATGCAGTCTAGGGTTCTAGCTGCATTATTGGAGAGTGTGATTCTCTTAAGTTGGTATCAAAGTTGTGTTAAGGGCTCAGTGCAAGTACTGTGAAGGTAGGACAGAAGAAGAATTATTTTGTTGATTAGTTCATTGTCTTGATGGATGTCAACGGTGGTTCTTTAAATCAGTTTGGTGGAGAAGTTGAATAACTCCAATTACCAAGATTGGAAGCTTTGTATGGAGGATTTTCTTCAAGGATAAGATTTGTGGGATATAGTCAACGGAGGTGACTCTAAAATGCGGAAAGGCGTTGTTTGCCTCATGTGATTCTATTTCTAAAGAGTTGATTGAACATATTCGGGCCAAGGAGAAGCCAAATGAGATTTGAAAGTTGCTGGAACAACTCTTTACAAAGAGGCACACAACTAGACTTCAAATGCTTGAGAATGAGTAAGCCAACACTACTCAAGGTAACATGTCTGTTGCTCAATATTTTCACATAAATAAAGAGCATATGTTCTGAAATTTCAGAGATTGATAAATAGGAGCCTGTTAGTGAAGCTAGATTACACATATATCTTATTCGAGGGATAAGAAAGGAGAACATGCCTTTCTTGACATCAATTCAAAGTTGGGCAACACAGCCTAGTATTATTGAGTTGGAAAATTTGCTTGTTAATCAAGAGGCTTTAGCCAAGCAAACGATCCCCTCCCCCCAAAAAAAAAGTTTTAAAAAAAAATTAGCCAAGCAAATGGCGAGTGCATCAATTTTTGGGAAAGATGAGGCATTATTTGCAGGAAATAATTGGAAGAACGGCCTCCAGCAAAGCAACAGTTGGAAGAACAATCAACAACAAGGTAACAATTGGAAGAACAATCAGCAGCAAGGCAACAGTTGGAAGAAGAAAAATTCGAGGGAGCAAAACACAAATTGGAAGGTCAAAACTCAAAAGGATCAAGAAACGAAAAATCAAGGAGGTGGTTCTCAAGGCGGATTCAAAAAGGTTGTTGATTGCTATAGGTGTGGTAAACTTGGGCATATTAAGAAATATTGCAAGACAGTAATGGTTGAGGGCAATGTTGGCACTTCCAAAAACGGAAGTGGGGAGCCTTCTGGAAACCGCAAGTGGGATACTTGTTTGTCCATTTAAGTTCTGGATACAAGAAAGATGTCAAGAGAACCGGTACTAATTTCATCCATTGCAAATACGAGTATTGATTACAAGGAGCACTAGATAATCAATTCTAGTTGTTCTCACCACTTAACGGGAGATGATTCCTTGTTTTCAAGTTTGCAAAAATATAATGGGTAGGATGCAATTGTGACGGCTGACAACTCCATTCACCTTGTAAAAAATGAAGGCCTGGTCAAAGTTAATGCATCAAATTCTGGTTATGTTACTCTCAACAATGTCTACCATGTTCCCGGTATGAATAAAAATCTCGTTTCTGTTTCTCAAATTTCTAATTCTAAGAAATATGTTCTATTTGGTCCATATAATGTTAAAGTCTTGTCCAACTTTCGAAATCTGGAGGCTGATATTTTGTTGGAAGGAAAGAAGGTTAAGTCTCTTTATGTCTTGTCAACTAATGATGCTTATGTTGAGAAAACTAGCAAACAAGATAATGCATCTTTGTTGCATGCTCGACTGGCACATGTTGGTTGTGGGACGTTAAAGGAAATTTATGCAAATAACCTGGTTGATGAGCTTCCAAATTTAGGAAATTTTCATCAGGACATTGTTTGTGAGGGTTGCCAATATCGGAAGGCTCATCCTTTACCTTTCAGGAAGTCCTTAATAAAGTCTAGAAAGCCTTTGGAACTATTTCATTCTGATTTGTTGATGTGTCCTATAGCAAGGTATAGTGGTTTTTATTATATGCTAGTTCTTGTCGATGATTATACCAGTTTCACTTGGGTGTATTTCATGAGAGCAAAGTATAAGACATTTGCATATTTCAAGAGGTTCAAAAGAATTGTTGAGACACAGTTCCAAAGTAGAATCGGGTGTTTTAGAACTGATAATGGAACGGAGTACATCACCAATGAGTTTATTGATTTCTAAGAGGAGCATGGCATAAGAAGGAAAATGACAAGTATTGGAACATTGCAACAAAATGGAGTTGCAGATAGGAAGTTGAAACACTTGCAAGATGTTAGCCGAACTTGGCTTCATGCGAAGAATTTATCTCAGGAATTGTGGGTTGAAGCTATGCAATGTGCTTGTCATGTGGTTAATCGGGTTTCGTCAAGGGTGATTAACATGAGAACACCATTTGAGTTGCTATACAATGTAAGACCTTCAGTTGCTTATTTTAGAGTTTTTGGTTCAGTATGTTATGTTTATATTCAAGATAAATTCAGAACCAAGATGGATGCAAAGGCTACAAAGTGCGTGTTTGTCAGATATGATCTGAACAGAAAAGGTTGGCAATGTATGGATCTAGAAAGACGCAAGGTTGTTACATCGAGAGATGTTGTCTTTGATGAGATCTCGTCTTTCTATATGTCGCATGTCGTAGCCCCACCCCAACATGATGGAAGAGAAGATGAACAAAATTCTTCTGAAAATGTGATTTCTTCGCTTGTAACTGATGAATTACAGGGGAGTAACACCAAAGAGGTTGGAAATTCCAAGTTTGTTCAAGAGGATTTAGCACTTCGCAGATCAACAAGAGATCGTAAGAAACCTAAGAATTTCAAGGACTATCATCTGGATATTGATAACTGTAATATTTTTGAGTGCTTCTTTGCGGGGCCGATTGATGAATGTGAGCCAACATCCTTCGAAGAAGCACATGGTAGTCCAAAATGGGAAGTCGCTATGGGCGAAGAGATGGCTACTCTATTGAAAAATGAAACTTGGGATTTAGTTCCTAAACCTCGTGATGTTCAACCCATTTCTTGTAAGTGGGTGTATAAACTAAAGCGGAAGGCGGATGGTAGTGTTGATAGATATAAAGCAGGCTCGTGACTCGTGGATTTTCACAAAAGTATGGCTTGGACTATGAAGAAACATTTAGTCCAATTGCCAAAATGACCTATGTGCATGTCATTATATCCTTAGCTACTGCTAAAGGATGGAAGCTTTGGCAACTAGATGTTAAGAATGCATTTCTGTACGGAGATATTGATAAGGAGATTTACTTGGAGCAACCTCTTGGTTTCCAATCATCAAGATTTTCAGATTATGTGTGTTTGTTAATGAAAGCTCTTTACAGGCTTAAGCAGGCACCGCGAGCATGGTATGAAAAGCTTGCTCAATATTTAAGTTTCTGTGGTTTTATCGCTTCAAGTGCTGAGGCTAGTTTTTTTGTTAAAAAGAATTCATCTGTAAATGTCCTAATCTTGTTATATGTTGATGATATGATAGTGACGGGTAATGATGAACAAGAAGTTACAAGACTTGGGAGGGAGCTTGCTATACGGTTTGAGATGAAGAATCTTTGGGAGCTTTACATTTTTCTTAGATTGGAGGTATCAAGGAATGAAGAATGTATTTTTCTTTCTCAAGCGAACTATGCTAAGAAAATTTTGGAGAAATTTAGCATGAAAGATTATAGACTAGCAGCTACTCCAATGGAGAAGAACTTGAAATTAAAGGTTGATGAATGGAAAGAGTTGAAAGATGGGCAACACTACTGGATGTTGGTTGGAAGTTTGTTGTATCTGACTATTACCAGACCTGACGTATCTTTTTCAGTTGGGGATAATTAGTCAGTTCATGAAACAACCACGCAAATTCTATTAAGATGTTGTTAATAGGATGCTTAGGTATCTTAATGGCATAATCAGTTTTGGTTTGGTGTATAAGAGAGATGTTAACCTTAGTCTCAAAGGTCACACAGATGCCGATTGGGCCGGAGATTCTGTAACAAGGAGATCTACTTTCGGGTTTGTGTTTAGTTTTGGATCTGCAGCAATTTCTTGCTGTAGCAAGAAACAAGCAACGGTTGCATTGTCAAGCATAGAGGCAGAATATAACAAAGCTACACTTGCAGCTCAGGAATGTGTTTGGTTGAAGAGGATTATTGGAGAAATTCTTCATCCAATTAACAAGCCAGTACAACTATTATGTGATAACATGAGTTCTATTCAAATGGCTTCAAATATAGTATTCCATGCTAGAGCCAAGCATATTGGAGTCCACTACCATTTCATTCAAGAGAAGGTACTTGAAGATGAGATTGATCTAATTAAGGTGGATACAAATGATTAGTTGACAGATATTTTCATCGAGGTGTTACCAAAGGAAAAGTTTCAAAAGTTCCGAGAGTTTTTGGGCTTGGTTTCTCGTGTTAGCACAAAGGGGGAGTGTTGAAAGTTGTGCTAACTTTATTAGTTTAATTTAGTATTTTCACACATGGTTTGGTACATGAATGCAGTTCAAGAGTTTTTTTTTAAAGTTCAAGAGTCATTAGTTATATTCATGTATAGAGTCTAAGGGTCATTTTTGAATCTACTTATTATCTAGGGTTGCGTACTTGTCTAGGTACATGATCGGAGAGTCCTATAAATTCTAGAAGTGTTTTGAGGCATGGGGTGTATCCTTGTAAAGAGTGAAAGGAGAAGTACTATGACATAAAAGTTCCTGTATTTTTCTCCTATATGAGTGTAGGTTCTAATTGTTCTTCTTGTTCTAAGCTTTAATTCTTCGACGGTCTTGGGCGTGTAGTCTAGGGTTCTAGTTGCATTATTAGAGAGTGTGATCTCTCTCTCTCTCTCTCTCTCTCTCTTTGAGTCGTCGACATTTGAAGGTGGGGAGGGTAGTAGTCCTCTTCTGGTACACAACTATCGAATCGAAAGGTCCTAAACATAGGACTTTTCTTTCTTTGACTCTTCTATTCTCTTCTCTCTCCTCTCATCCCTTCTCTTAGTCGAAATTTGGAACCCTAAATCCCCAATTCTATGTTTCCAGGTTTTGACCCTAAATCCCCAAATTTCAGAAATCTTTGAACCCTAAATCCCCAGTGATTTGAATTTGATCCTTGAACCTTAAAACCCCAGAGATCTTTTAATTTTGATATTTGAACCCTAAATCCCCAATTCCAAAAATGTATTTTTGTTTGAATTTGAACCTCAAAGCTGCATTTTTTTTGAATTTCAAAGATATTGAATTAGATGATTGCTTGTAGTTGGCACTAGGCTGAAGTTGTTGTTGTTGAAGTGAGTAGAGGACCATCTAGCAAGGGAGATTTGTGAATTCTTCTGAATCTTGAAGTGTGTAGTTAAAGAGGATTGATTATTGTTCTCTGAATCTTGAAGTTTAGCTTGTAATATTTAGTTTGCTTCTATGTTCTTAAATAAAAATCTTAATTTCATCTTAATAATTTTTTTTCAGTCTATGTTCTTAAGTAAAACTCTTGTATACTAGGTACGATTTTTTCATCAGTACTGAGATCACACACTAATGTGTATTGAGAAAATTGTTAAAATAAGCATCCATATGAGTTATTTAATTTCTTGTTGAAATGCTTATTTTGCAGCAAGATGGAATGGTTAGTAGGCTTTTAAAGGGGAAAAGGTGTTATGCTTAAAAAATGTTTGCATATAGGTAGGGGTGTTCACCCTACCCTACGGGTAGGAAATATAGTCTTTCGTCTTCCTACCAGATATTTTGCGGAATAATTTTTTCTTAGCCTACCCTACCCAATCAGGTGTGGTATTCCTATCCAACTTCCTACCCAATTAATCGAGTAGGAAGTCGGGTAAACACTTTTGTAGCTATTAATTTTTGGATTATTTTAATAATTCAATTAAATAACATGCACTAATTTAATAACACAATAAATTAATAACACTAAAACCTAAAACAACTACAACAACAATTACAATAAAGCACAAGAAAGTATGAACATCAATCTATCATAATTGTTATACAAATACAATAACAATTATTTTAAGTTTAAACCATATGAAATACATTAAAATCATAACTCCAATTGATCACCAGTTTATCACAAATAATGTAACTTACACAAAAAATAAATTCATGTTTTAACAACTCAAACATCTACAACAATAACAATGTTATAATACAAATTATACCACACAAATACTCTTATAATTACTTAAAAAAATATAAAAAAGTTAAATATATTTTTGTGGGTAAGACAAGGGAAGAATGCGAAAATTGATTGGTATTCCGCATTCTTAATCAATTTAATCAGAAGACCAAAAATTATTCTGCATTTCTATTCAATTCTTGCGTCTAACCGTTCAGTAGGGTCCGGTAGAGTAGAAAATTATGACCAATTAAAAATTTGAACACCCTTACGCATATAGGCCTTTAAAGGGGAAATCTTTTGAGGCACCTGGCTCTGCCAGTGACTAGAGTGATCAGGGGCGGAGCCAGAAATGGCTCAAGGGTGGACACTTCAACTAGCGTTGGCTTTAGCATAAAGAGATTAAGGACTTAGGTTTTACAAAGATGACCCTATATTTTATATATATTAATAAAATATTGTAGATCACAAATCTAAACTCAATTAAATCTAAACCGCCCCACAAAAATATCATACAAAAGTCTAGTTTCAATTTTTTTTTAATGCAAACAAAAAAGCTCATTACCAACGATTAAAATATTGTTTCGAAGTATCGTTTCGGTCAATTCAAAAACGGAAACGTTTCAAAAATACAATAGAAACGTAAAAAAAAAAATATGAAAACACAAATATAATCCATTTATTTATAAAGATAAGCTTAATAATTGATTAATTCAACATATTTATTGGGTTAACATCAATTTATACAAAAAAAAATTTAAATTGGAGGAAACAAAAAGGATTGACATGAGACAGAAATCACTTAAATATGACATGTATAACACTTTTTAAATTAAAATATTACCTAATTAATAATACTATTTTATTATAATACTAATTTAGTAATTAATAATATTAACACTTCGTGCAGCATGTTATTATAATACTAAATTGTGCAGCATATTATTATAATACTAATTTATTAATTTAAATTGCGTTGTTAAATTAATAAATAATATTATTTCATTAATATTAAAATCATTGTATACACAATTTGTACACACATAAATACTTAATTTTAGATATTTAACAAATAAGCTATAATTAATAAAATGAATTGTAGTTATTTAATATACTAATTTAACAAATAATAATAACATAAAAGAATAATTACAAAAAGAAAAAAAAATAATGAACGGTATTAAATAAAATTAAAGATACATATGTATCCTTAAAAATTAAAAATTTTAATGCATACAGTAAAAAAAAAAAATACAAAAGCCAGAAGACTCTTAGAGAGTCAGTCGTGACTCTCTCTCACTCACGAACATACGCAGAGAGAACAGAGAAAGGCGATGGCGATGACAATGGCAATGGTGATGACAAAGGCGATGGCGATGGCGATGGCGATGGAGCTCGTATAAGACTCAACTCGGGTTCGATTCGTATAGAGTTCGTTCAAGTTTAGTTTGAATAATTTTTTAAGCTTGACTTAAATTCAAATTTGAATCAGTTCGAACCTGACTCATTTTTTCTAAAAATCGAACTTGAACAATTTTTTAAACTCTTTTTTTTTTTTTTTCGATCCAACAATGGCCTAGTTATGTACAAAATTAAGAAATGGACAAGGTGATCTTAGAAGTCGTTGTTTCCCACCCTTCTCTCTCCTCATTTAGACTATGAACCTTTTTAGCACCCTGATGTGGCCCATATATGTCCTCATCTGGGGGTCCAATCATAAGTAGCGCTTGTATATACTGACAAATCTGCTTAGGTTCTCCAACTGGTGATGTGTAGTTGAATCATCAACCTATACTGACAAATCTTTCATTCTCCAACTTTGGTGTGTATTTGACACATCAACCCATTCAAGCTGTGTATAGGTGTAGGCTGTTTTTAAAGATAAATAACTCATAATCAACATGACATTATTTGTTAAAATTATATCACTTCACACAACATTAGATTAATAAATTAAATTAATTTTTTAAATTTTAATAACATTATTTATTTATTTGTGACATTATTGGGTATAAAAGTTTATGTTCTTGTGACAACTACTTAAACAAACTATTTAATTTGATATCAAATTTAGACATTAAAAGTTGATTTTTTTTTTTTAGAGTCTAGGAGAGATAGTTAAGAGTTTACTGTTGGGGTGTATAAACTTGAATTACTAAAGTTTGTAGTTTTTGTTTTCAAAATTTTAAACTTGAATTGTTCAAGTTTGTAATTTTACCAAACATGATGCAAATTTAGGTTGAAAATTTAAGTTATATAATATTTTTCTCTTTCATATGGGTACTACGGCATCATTTTTACACCTTTTATAGCGAAGCTTGTGCTTTTAGGTGGGAGAATCCACTCAAAGTCCTGGTTACTTTACCCATATTTGTTTGTGAAAGCAACATCACTGCCAAGTATGAACAAATCACAGTCTCTCAAAAAAAAAATTAATTTCTTCCCAAATGAAATTCAAAATAAAAAATAAATGACAAAATCCATATAATAAAATAAGAAGTTCCCGAAATATAAAGTACAGCAACTGTCTAAATCGATTCCATTCAACAACTAATTTATAATTTGTATTTTGATTTTCTTACCACAATAAATTTATTTATTTATATTTTAATTTTTTAGCCTGAATAAATCTATTTACTTGTATTTTAGCCACTCCCTCAAATTTTGACTAAAATAATAATAATAAAAAAAAAAAGAATACAAACTTGTCGTGTAGCGAAGTAGTTGTCCTCGGGTTAGAACTTACAATCTTAATATTATTGGAAATTTATGATCAACTCAAGTAACCCTAAAAATTATAAATAACTCTCAAAATTTATTAAAAAAAAAAATCAGAAAATCTATAAATGGTGGTATGGTACTAACCCTTTTTTTCCTTTACCATAGTCTTCTCCTTAATAGGCAAGTGAGCCCGTGAAAGTATGGTATTAAATGCATGACACAAATTAAAAAAATACCTTATTTAGTCCTTTTTAGTGGTGGGGGTTTAAGATTTATAACAAAAAAAATAAGATTCATATAACCAACTCAGAATTATGATTTTTTTCAATTGTGGTTAGTTAAGAATTTAGAAAGAATAGATTATACACAGACTTAACCATTTTGACATTATTTATATAAAAAATCTTTGTCCTCGAGTTCGAGGGTACAATACCAAAGCCAAAACCAAGAAATAAATTGATAGGTGGGAGTGTGCCTTCCATTAAGTTTTAGGGCAAAGTGAAATCAAACGTAATAGTTGATGGACGGGTTAAGAGAAAAAGCCAGATCGGGATCATAATCAAATGCCCAGAATATAATTCTCCTCAAAACAAAATGACAGTTTTCCACATACCTAAAAGATTAATATGACCAAATTCCATGACTAGACAAGTCACCATCGAATAAACAATTTGGTGGAAACTTTCTTGTCCTGTGCTTCAGTCAAAGTCTTCATAGAGAACTACGAAAATGGCATGGCGCAGAAAAAACAAATAATACTATTTGAATTTAAAATATTAATTTAATTTATTAATTAATTATTATTAATTTAACTGTAATTTTAATATTTATTACGACTTATTATTTATTTAAAAATAATAATAAATTAAGTCAATAAATCCGGGCTAAAGATACTCTAACTCCAAAAATTAGACGGCTTTCTTTCTGGGACGCGGGGATTCTGACTGTACTTAATTCCAAGGAGCTGACAAGACAGCCAAAGATTTCGGACCCTCACCCACCCACCCACCCACCCAACCACATTACAGTACCACATACTAAAATGACCTAATACTGAGCATTTTGTTTTTATGTTTTTTGGTCAGACCTAATGCTGACTCTGTATTCTGACTTCATCCATTATGATTAACATTTTATATAAAAAGAAGATGGCTCTGATGGTCACCAAGAGTCCAAGACTACNACTGAGCATTTTGTTTTTATGTTTTTTGGTCAGACCTAATGCTGACTCTGTATTATGACTTCATCCATTATGATAACATTTTATATAAAAAGAAGATGGCTCTGATGGTCACCAAGAGTCCAAGACTACGCATTTATTTATACTATGTGATGTATCACAAAAATATTTGTGATAAACTATAGAATTGATAAAGACCAATAGTTTCCAAACTCAGGCGATCTGATGAATCAAGTTTATAGATACTATTAAGGACAAATGGCACTTTAAGGACAAATTGTTTCAAATTGTACATTCAATAAAATTAATTGGTAATAATGTGACTTGAGTCATAATTTTCGTTTCTTTTCATTTTAAGAAGAATTGATTTTGATGAATTTGAAGGAAATCTAATTCATTCACTTTTTCATTATTTATATTTTTCTTTCTTACCAAACATGATGTTTTATCTATTCTTCTAACTTTCATCATTTCAACTTTTCATCCTTCTATTTTTTTATTGTATCAAACAAAGNGAAGAATTGATTTTGATGAATTTGAAGGAAATCTAATTCATTCACTTTTTCATTATTCATATTTTTCTTTCTTACCAAACATGATGTTTTATCTATTCCTCTAACTTCCATCATTTCAACTTTTCATCCTTCTATTTTTTTATTGTATCAAACAAAGCATTATTTTGTACCTTCAAACATCAATTGTTTTAAATATTGCACACTCAATAAAATTAATCGCTAACAATGTGACTCAGACCATAACTTCTGTTGCGATTTTTGTCTAATTGATAGGCACGTGAAAAGATTAAGGGTCATAATCCAACAAATGTTATCATGTACATGGCATGTGATTGTTAATTTGACGAAAATCGCAATAGACATTAAGACTGGAGTGACATTGCTATCAATTAATTTTATTGAGATTGCAATTTGAAATAATTTATTTTAATTTTTTATCCAATATGTTATTTATNTCCAACAAATGTTATCATGTACATGGCATGTGATTGTTAATTTGACGAAAATCGCAATGGACATTCAGACTGGAGTGACATTGTTATCAATTAATTTTATTGAGATTGCAATTTGAAATAATTTATTTTAATTTTTTATCCAATATGTTATTTATTTATTTATTTAAAAAAAAACTCTCTAATGCAAAAAACATTATTGATGATGCTTAAATATGAGATAATTAGCACAGTTAAGGGGTTAAAGCGTAATTTTTCCTTAGATTTGGTTAGGAAACTTTGACCCTCCTTCCTTGATTACTTTAGCCTTTTTATTGAATATGTCCCTAGTGAGGGCCTTTTTTTTTTTTTGACTACAACGAAACAGCCATCTCAAGTCCTAATTGTTTTTTGTCCAACGATAAAAGATATTCGAATTAATTTAAGTGCATCTCAATTAATTTGTTCTTCGATTCAGTCAAATGTAGGCTATTTACACCGAGATTAANGGTTTTTTTTTTTTTTTTTTTTGACTACAACGAAACAGCCATCTCAAGTCTTAATTGTTTTTTGTCCAACGATAAAAGATATTCAAATTAATTTAAGTGCATCTCGATTAATTTGTTCTTCGATTCAGTCAAATGTAGGCTATTTACACCGAGATTAGAAAATTTATGAAAAATAAATTCTTTATAATTTGTCTCCAAAAGATTATCCAATTTTAAATTTAAGACATCTAAATTTACAATTCACTTTTATTATCATTTAAACTACCTGAAATTAACTCCTAACTTTTTTTAGAAACCCGATAAGAAGTTGCATTTTCCATAAGAAGGGAANAATTTTAAATTTAAGACATCTAAATTTACAATTCACTTTTATTATCATTTAAACTACATGAAATTAACTCCTAACTTTTTTTAGTAACCCGATAAGAAGTTGCATTTTCCATAAGCAGGGAAGCAATTCTCTATTTCTATTTGGAGGGTAAACCATTAAAAGCCATGGACATCTTGGATCATGTTTGATTCGCTTGTTTAATCATTAACGTTATGCACTTGAGCATGAGAGAGAGAGAGAGAGAATGTGTTTGTCCNTCTTGGATCATGTTTGATTCGCTTGTTTAATCATTAACGTTATGCACTTGAGCATGAAAGAGAGAGAGAGAATGTGTTTGTCTNGAAGCAATTCTCTATTTCTATTTGGAGGGTAAACCATTAAAAGCCATGGACATCTTGGATCATGTTTGATTCGCTTGTTTAATCATTAACGTTATGCACTTGAGCATGAGAGAGAGAGAGAGAGAATGTGTTTGTCCATGGAATATAAGGTCAAATGGCTGCTTGACATTTGTAGAACAACTAAACAAAAAGGGGGTTGGCGGTGATGCAGCATGCGTTAGGTTGAAAGTAGATTTATTCCTTCTCTCACACACTTCAAACGAGCAAAATGGATGGAAACTCCCAATTGCAAGAAAAGAAAGAATTAAAAAAAGATTTGTGCAATCTGATGTATGGTGGATACAATCGAGATAAAGGGTTTTTATTTTTTGAGAACATCGACATCCTAAGTCCAAACTTTTTGTAGGACCCACTTCCTATATTATAATGATAATTTACAAAGCAGGAAAATAGTTATATAAATCGGTGACCTACAAAACAAAAGATCACTTTGATGAATCGATGATCCGAGGTGGTCAAAAGGATTTCAATTCTTAAGTTAGATNTATAAATCGGTGACCTACAAAACAAAAGATCACTTTGATGAATCGATGATCCGAGGTGGTCAAAAGGATTTCAATTCTTAAGTTAGATCACAAGTCGAAAAAGAATATGGAGAGGATACGTTAGGATTAAATCTCTTATCAAGTACTCAGAGGTCTTTATTTATAGCAATAAAGAGATATATTTCAATGGAACCCGAAATTTTTATTAATAGTAAAAGGAAGATGTGTCAAATGGAACTTGAACTCTAGGTTGATTAGCTCAACCTTATCACCAGATCCTAAAAATACAGGGTAGAGTTGTTTTAGGACTCTTTGTGCTAGGCCGTTATCACGAGAAAATATTCATTACAATTATGATATCACATGACAATGTGATGTAGTATCACCAACTAATAATATTAAAACATGAGTAATCATATTTAGACTTAAAAATTTGAATTAATTTTCTGATATAATGATGTGGTTTCAATAGAACTATTGGATCAACACCAAGCTCCAATTAACTTGAGTCCATCAAAGAATGTGTANTCTGATATAATGATGTGGTTTCAATAGAACTATTGGATCAACACCAAGCTCCAATTAACTTGAGTCCATCAAAGAATGTGTAACGGCGAAAACGGAGCTGTAAGTGGAATGTCCTGAAAATCCGTTGGTGGTGTGGTGCCCCATTGGTGAAATGCCATAAACAAGGGTGACTTAAGATATTTTGGGACCTAAAATGGAAATATTGAGATCTTTTTAATACGTAATTTTCAATTTTTTAAAATACTAAAATATTAATTAAATTTTTATATTCAAGTTTTTGTTACCATATTTAATGGTAGGAGAAAGAAATAATTGAAAATTTATGATGGTAAATTTAAACTTGATTTTTTTTAGGNCTTTGATGAATCGATGATCCGAGGTGGTCAAAAGGATTTCAATTCTTAAGTTAGATTGCAAGTCGAAAAAGAATATGGAGTGGATACGTTAGGATTAAATCTCTTACCAAGTACTCAGAGGTCTTTATTTATAGCAATAAAGAGATATATTTCAATGGAACCCGAAATTTTTATTAATAGTAATAGGAAGATGTGTCAAATGGAACTTGAACTCTAGGTTGATTAGCTCAACCTTGTCACCAGATCCTAAAAATACAGGGTAGAGTTGTATTAGGACTCTTTGTGCTAGGCCGTTATCACGAGAAAATATTCATTACAATTATGATATCACATGACAATGTGATGTAGTATCACCAACTAATAATATTAAAACATGAGTAATCATATTTAGACTTAAAAATTTGAATTAATTTTTCGATATAATGATGTGGTTTCAATAGAACTATTGGATCAACACCAAACTCCAATTAACTTGAGTTCATCAAAGAATGTGTAACGGCGAAAACGGAGCTGTAAGTGGAATGTCCTGAAAATCCGTTGGTGGTGTGGTGCCCCCATTGGTGAAATGCCATAAACAAGGGTGGCTTAAGATATTTTGGGATCTAAAATGGAAATATTGAGATCTTTTTAATACGTAATTTTCAATTTTTTAAAATACGAAAATATTAATTAAATTTTTATATTCAAGTTTTTGTTACCATATTTAATTGTAGAAGAAAGAAATAATTGAAAATTTATGATGGTAAATTTAAACTTGATTTTTTTTAGGGTTAAAACTAGATTTTTAGTAGTTTTAGTTTTACAGTTAGTTTTTTTTTCTTTATTTGAAAAAATAAATTTTAGGCCTATTTAATTTTATAGCTGAATTAATAGGCCTAACCTACTTAAGTTGAAATATTTTGTTTGGACATGATTTTAAATTTTTTGGTGAAAATTGAGATTGAGTCTTTCTAGATGGACTTATATTGACTTAAGTCCGTCAAAGAAACTTATTCAGTGATTAGTTCATTTTTTATCTTAATAATAAGTAGTTAAGTCCACTATCTTTTTAAAACTCCAAAATACCCTTCTTATGATGTTTCAAGACTATTAGATCTTAATTTTGTTTCCTAATTGAGAAACATTGAGGCTCTTTACCCCTTAATTTTACCCTTAATTCGTGCTCATAAGATTTGACCATAAAATTGAAAATTCAAATTCATGATCCACACATTATTCTAGTTAATCCCTAACAATTTTCAGTTTTTTNAGTCCGTCAAAGAAACTTATTCAGTGATTAGTTCGTTTTTTATCTTAATAATAAGTAGTTAAGTCCACTATCTTTTTAAAACTCCAAAATACCCTTCTTATGATGTTTCAAGACTATTAGATCTTAATTTTGTTTCCTAATTGAGAAACATTGAGGCTCTTTACCCCTTAATTTTACCCTTAATTCGTGCTCATAAGATTTGACCATAAAATTGAAAATTCAAATTCATGATCCACACATTATTCTAGTTAATCCCCAACAATTTTCAGTTTTTTCTTCGCCACCATGAAGGAAGATGCTGCCGTCGAAGCTCTCACCACAAATAAAGCTCTTGATTCCATTAATATGCACCCACCATGAACAGAGCTTTGATTCCACCTAAATTGCCCTCAGATTTTATCGAAATGCCAACTAAAATTGTGCACTAACTCATATTCAACCAAGGCCCCGAAGAGAGTGGATATGTTTACATTCGTATATGTGGATCGAGTTACGTTGTTCTGCTATTGTGTTGTTTATTCTTACTTACTTATATGTTTCCTTATTATTACTCAAACTTTTATTTGAGAAGTAATGTGTTAGACCTAAAGATATATATTAAACTACAATAATATTTGCAAATTATATTTGTCATTTTAGAACTTTATTCATATTAAACTTTCTATAGGTGAATGTGTGCATGTATGCATATAATATGACACTATCAAAGTGTTCCCGCTCTCGAATTTTTTAAATATTGATGTTTTTGTGCTCTTGTTTCCGTTTCCAAACACAACATGACACATTTATCACCCTAGAATCCCATCATTCTCAAAGAAATGAAAGCTATCAAAAAATAAATAAATTTATTATATTACGTATCACGCAGGATCAGTTGAGTTTTAGCCTCGGGTGTTCACTTGGTTGACCTGTCAGAATCTAATATTAGGTCAACTGAATTTGCACGTTGTTAACTAATTGGGGTAGCTTAGTTGGTTAGAATCTCTAGGTTCCCAATGGAATGTCAGGGATTCGAAGTTCTCTGGGCACAATAGTATGGTTAGTTAGTATGACGAACCATATTTAAGTTTTTGGTGTGGTTCTTGAGTCTCTGGCGAAATGCAAGTCCTAATTTAAATGGTGTATGAGTTGAGAGACCAGTTCATACCCCGGATTTTGCCTTTGGTTTTACTCAAAATTATGAGCCTAAGCGACATAAGCGCGACTCTACTCGCTGAAAACAGACCATGAAATTTCTTCGTTTCCAAATTGGTACCGTAAGAGGCAAAAAATTGAGATTATCTCATATTAGAATTGAAATGGATATAGGATCCTGAACTTGATCTCTCAATCTTCCTCTTCCTGCAAAATCAACATACTGCCCCAAGATCGAAGTGCTTCAATTGAAGCCACTCTTATGCTTAAGTCAGTAAGGATAATGAAATGAATGGAATAAGACAAGGAGGGTTCAGCGTACCTTTCAACTTGGTCTCTTATGTTTTTTATTGATTGTTCATCCCTTAGTGTTTTCATGAATTTAGGTTCAAGGTGGCACACATTCATTCAATTCAATCATTCAGTTTGGGAAGTTGTTGATATTTCTCTATTATTTATCTTAATATCTTCAATTTCTCTGATTTGCTTATCTCATTGCCTAAGTTATAGGCGTCTTTTTATCATTCTGTTTATCTAAAGCGGCTTGGACATATCAGACGCCGAGCACACTTGATATTAGCCGAACAGATTAAGGGACTTGGTTTGGCACAAACCGATCTCTTCAATTAACTTGCTGAATACTTTAATGGACTCGGCTTGTGCCAAGCCAAAGCCGAGCTCTTTCATAGCTTAACCAAACAGACTGATGAGCTTGGTCATGAAGAAAAACAATCTTTTTCAGCTATTGCTGATCCTCTATTTAGCTTTAGAAAACTCTTAGTAGAAAATTTTTTATCACGTGTCTGGTCTTATCAATATTACGTAAGTACATTTAATGGTGTGTCACTTGTAATCATGAGGTTTAACCCCTTCGTATACGTTGTTGAATTTTTAAATTTGATTGGTTGAAAACGTAACTTTATCACGAATTCATTCTCTTCTCAAATTATAGATTCGCATGTGGAGAGATACAGCGTGACTCAGCATGTCACTCAGGTTGTGAAAGTGAATCAGAGGGCCATACAAATATTTATGTAATTCAATAAAATTTTATCTGTGTCCACAAGAATGGGTTGTATTTACTATATTATAACAATCGTAATAAATATCAAAGAGTGCCTCAATTTGATGGGGCCTGCCTTGGGCATGAAAGTCAGTGTTATGCTAACAAAAAAAATCTTTCTTTCATAGTGACTGTTATCATCGTGATACTTTTGGTTATTTCCGAGATAAAGGAAAAGGGAGCGGTGAGGAGGGCTATTTTACACTTCTTTTTTTGGAAAGAACATTAATATTAATAAATGCAGGCCCATCTCATAGTTATTTACAATCATATCACCATAGAGATTGCAAAGAGAATGAAAATACAGCAACTTACAATGACATTACAATACATTACAGTGACTTATATGACCGAGTGCATGAACAGTTACACTGGAAGTCTACCCCTTTGGGGTGTAAAGGCCTCTGACCTCTGCCTCAGTGAATTGATCAGGCAAAACAATTGAAGCAATTTGCCTGCCGAAAGCATGATGAACGCCGTATACACAACCGGCCTAATCAAGTCCGAGAACAAAATTGATATTAGACATGCCAATGACAATGAACCAAACAATGTCGCACTGTGGCAGGCAATATCGGCATATGTTGGAGATGGAAATTTTGAAAAAAATCTCCACTTTAGTTCATACAAGAGGCAATGCAAGAGCAAACTAGTAATGGCAACCAACATGGTCTTCGGGTGGGTCTCAAATGGCGTTTTGGTGTCTCCTTGGCACTTCAGCTGTAAGAGGTTGATGAGTGTCGGAACAATAAAAGTGAGAATTGCATAATACGAAGGGGAAGTACGATGATATTGTTCCAAGAAATTGAACCTTATATCAATGGAAACAGCGTTAAATTCTCCATAGAAGTTTGTGGGTCCGTGATTAAAGAAGGCTGGTCTTGCTGTGTTGGCCATGGTAGTAAGAAGTGGAGAAGGAAGTTTTAGCAATCACTCTTTCGGTATTTCTCCTTAATCACAAGAGTTGAATTTTGATATGGATTCTATAACATTTTAAACTGGCTTCTACCTTTTATAGCGATGCTTGTGGCTTGTGTCTTCTTTAATGACATTATAAATTCAAAGTGATTAGGTTTCTGCTTTTTGTGGAGACAAACTGTCATGGAAGTTAGAATCAAAACGCTATCTACGCGCGCAGGAGCGAATTGTTGTTCAGTACTGAATCATGGGAATTATACAATTTAAATAAAATACTGTCGTCAGCTGAAAAATAATAGAATAAGAAAATTGTATATATGACGTATTTTTATTAGGTAAGAATTGAAGATAGGCTACAGAAAAATGATATTTCAGCATGATAACCGGGCTCTAATAATAAATTGAAGTGTCCCATGGGTAACCTGGGGGTAGAGCCCTTTAGTATTGGCAGTACCCTAGTGGAGTGTTCCAAGATAATCAAGATAAGTTGTCACACGCATGCTGATTTAAAGTGGGTGCATTAATTTAATTAATTAAAGGCTTAATTAGGTACGTCGTGAGCCTTTCGGACATGTTTGGTATATTTTTTTGGGAGGGATTTGGATTGGATTGTCAAAACCCGAGTTCGACCAAAGATGAGATTGAAAAAAGAGATTCAATATTCAATGTTGTCCATACCCATCTTTGGTATACGCAGGGATATATATATTTGTATTTAAATAACTATTGTGCTCTTTAACTAATTTAATCCAAACATGGGTATGGATATATGAGGGATATAAATGTCATTTGAATGTGAAACCCTCAAACCCACATATGAAATCCATCCTTCCCATGGGTTTCATGAAACCCATGAACTAGGGTTTTATGACCGGACCAGATTTCAAACTCTATGCTAAATTTATATACCAAACATGGGTTTAAGGGAATTCAGTCTCCAACCCATGTTCCAAAATCCCTCCAAACTCACATACCAAACAACTCTTTCGAGTCTTGAGCAAGGAAGGTACTAGGAGTATGGTCGAATCTTATGCTCCGTTTGGTAGGTAGGATAAAAAATAAGAAGAATGGAAAGTAGGAGGATGTATTTTCTATTCTTGAAGGATGAAAAGTAGAAAGAATACACTTTCCTTCATTTATGTTTAGTTGGATGGATGAAAAATTAAAATTACTATTTTTTTTTTGGTACTGGCTAAGATTAGGGGTGACAATAGAATCGAGTCGTGCCGTGTCAGATTCGTGTTAAGTCATTACGAATTTGTGTCGAATATTAGTCAAACATAATTTAACTCATTTAACTAATTGTGTCGTGTCGAATTATGAGTTGACCTATTTATTTTCGTATTGAGTTCGAGTTGTGTTATCGTGCTAAGTCGAAAATTTTCACTCTTAGTTAAGATGAAAAAAATATATTTTTTTAATTTAAAATTTTTATTTTTATTTTTATTTTTTTGATCTTTTATCTTTTATCTTTTATTTTTTTTTATTTTTTTTATCTTTTATCTTTTATTTTTTATTTTTATTTATAATTAATTTTTAAAATTTTTAAAATATATATACATATTTTACCATTATATTTTTATATGAAATTAATATATACATAAGATATATAAACAAATAAGATATATCTCAACACAAATAATTAATTTTTCATCCACTTTCATTCCGATTTTAAAGAAATTGATTTTGGTGAGTTGAAAAGAAAGTTAATTCATCCATTTTTTCATCCTTTTTACTTTTCTTCCTTACCAAACATAATATTTTATTTATCTTTCTATCTTTTCATTCTCCTATTTTTTTATTGTACTAAACGGAACATTATACTTTTACAAAACTTGACAGTCACAAGAGAGAGATCCTAACCCAGTATACACAAATCACTCTATTGTAATGATACAATATTCAAAAAAATAATCATAATTCACCAAAAAACAAAAGGACAGTTTTCCACATACCTACAAAGTGGCATAACTTTAGAAACATCCATTGGGAGACCACATATGACTACTACCTAGGAAACAAAAGATTAATATGGCCAAATTCCATGACTAGACAAGTCACCATCGAATAAACAATTTCGTGGAAACTTTCTTGTCCTGTGCTTCGGTCAAAGTCTTCATAGACACCTACAAAAATGGCAAGGCACAGAAAAAAACAAACAATATTATTTAGATTTAAAATATTAATTTAATTTATAAACTTAATTAATTAATTATTATTAATTTAACTATAAGTCTCAATATTTATTACGATTCATTACATATTTAAAAGTTATGATTGAATAAGTCAATAAATTATATTAATATTTTAAATTCAAATAATATTTATCGGGCAAATTGATTCCTACCATTTCTGTCTCCGCACTTACAATACGAACCTTTTTAGCACCCTGATGTAGCCTACATGTATCCCAACTGGGGTCCCAATTATAAGAACTACTTATATATACTGACAAATCTGCTTACATTCTCCTACTTACGTGTATTTGACGACACATCAACCCATTCAAGCGTGCATAGGTGTAGGCTGTTTTTTAAGGACAGCCATAACCCTAACATATATACTTCCAAGGAGCTGACAAGACAGCTAATGATTTCAGACCCCCACCCACCCACATTACAATGACCTAATAATACAATGACCTAACACTGAGCATTTTGTTTTTGTTTTTTTTTTTGGTCAGACCTAATATATACTGACCTTTGAGTTCTTTATATCATTTAAAGCTCTATATTCTGACTTTCATTCACACCATGTCATTGTTTACTGTGACTGTTATTTTATATCATGATCGGCAGCATTACATGAGAATGGTTGTGCATCATCTTATTTTATTAATGATTAAACCACAAATCAACATAAGATTCTTCTATGTTGTTAATTATTATTTTTCTATCCATCAACTCTGACACCATGATAACATTTTATATAAAAAAGAAGATGGCACTGATGGTCACCAAGAGACCAAGACTATGCATTTATTTATACTATGTGATGCATCACAAAAATTAGTGATAAACTATAGAATTGATAAAGACCAATAGTTTCTAAACTCAGGTGATCTGATGAATGACCTTTATAGATACTTTAAGGACAAATTATTTCAAATTGCACACTCAATAAAATTAATTGGTAATAATGTGGCTTGAATCATAATTTTCATTTTTTTCCAATTTTGGTGAGTTAGAAGAAAATTTTATTCATCCACTTTTTCATTCTTGATATATTCATTCTTTACCAAACATAATGTTTTATCTATCATTCTAACTTTTTATCATTCTAACTTTTCATCATTACAACTTTTCATCCTAACGAAGCATTAATTTGTACCTTCAAGCGTCAATTGTTTTAAATTTTGCACACTCAATAAAATTAATTGATAACAATATGACTCTGGCCATAACTTCTGTTGCGATTTTTGTCTAATTGACAGGCACATGAAAAGATTAAGGGTCATAATCCAACAAATGTTATCACGTACATCTCATGTATCTGTTAATTTGATAAAAATCGCAATGGACATTAAGACTAGAGTGACATTGCTATCAATTAATTTTATTGAAATTCTAATTTGAAATAATTTTTTATAATTTTTTATCAAATATGTTATTTATTTATTTATTTTAAAAAAACTCTCTAATATAGAAAACATTATTGATGATGCTTAAATATTAGATAAGTAGCATAGTTAAGGGGTTAAAGCGTAATTTTCCCTTAGATTACTTAATTGAAGGCTTGGTTAGGAATCTTTGACCCTCCTTGATTACTTTAGCCTTTTTATTGAATATGTCCCAATTGGGGGCCTTATTATTATTATTATTTTTTTTGACTACATCAAAACAAACATCCTAAGTCCTAACTTGTTTTTTTGTTCAACGATAAAAGATATTTGAATTAATTTATAAATATTTTGATTAATCTCTTCTTCGATCTAATTAAATATAGACTATTTACACAAAAATTAAGAAATTTATGAAAAATAAATTTCTCTTAACTTGACTCTAAGGAATTGCCCAATTTTAAATTTTAGACATCTAAATTTACAGTTCAGTCTTCTTATCATTTAAACTATATGGGATTAACTCCTAACTTTTTTTAGAAACCCGATAAGAAGCTGCATTTTCCATAATAATGTGTTGTGATCGTGCAGCAATTATGGTGAATAGTAAGGAATCAAACAATTAAGAAAGCAGGAGAAAATAACACACAGAGATTTACGTGGTTCGGCAATGTGCCTACATCCACGAGAGCGAGCGGCTGTTCTTTTCCTTATTGAAGTAGGGTTACATATTAAGTATTTATATAACCCTAATATGGACGTATTTACAAAAATATCCCTGTACCGTACCGCGGGGGCGTTGCCCCCGCACCCCCAACTTATCAGCGTCCCCTATATATAAATCCCGCAAGGCAGATGCCGTCGCAGGCTCCGCTCCGGCATCTGCCTCCTTCCCATTATGCACATAGCAAAATATGAGCCACACATACTCTAACATAATGTATATATGCAATTCTCTTGTTCGATCATTTTTGATTCACTTGTTTAATCATTAACGTTATCCACTTGAGAGGGAGAGGGAGAGAGAGAGAGAGAGAGAGTGTTTGTCTATAGAATATAAGGTCAAATGCCTGCTTGACATTTGTAGAACAACTAAACGGAAAGGGGGTTGGCGGTGATACCGTATGCGCTAGGTTGAAGTAGATTTATTCCTTCTCTCAGATACTTCAAATGAGAAAAATAAAAAGAAAAGAAAGAATTAAAAAAAGATTTGTGCAATCTGATGTATGGTGGATACAATCAAGATTAAGGGTTTGTGCAATCTGATGTATGGTGGATACGATCGAGATAAAGGTTTTTTCTTTTTTGGCAACATCGAAAGAGTCACCCTAAGTCTAAACTATTATAACGATATTACTAGGTAGAAAACCTAGAAAACAAGAGATCACTTAGATGAATCGATGATCAAAGGGATTCCGATTCTTAAGTTAGATCACAAGTCGAAAAATAATATAGAGCGAATATGTTAGAATTGAATATTTTACCTAATATTCTGAGGCCTTTATTTTTAACAATAAGGAGATACATTCCAATAGAACCCGAGATTTTTATTTATAGTAATAGGAAGATGTTTACAATGAAACTTGAACTATAGGTTGATTAGGTCAACCTTGTCACCAGATCCTAAAAATACAGGGTAGAGTTATATTCAGACTCTTGGTCCTAGGTTCTTATCATGAAAAAATATTTATTAAAACTATGATACCACATGATAATGTGATGTACTATAACCAACCGATAGTATTAAAACATGAGTAATCATATTTGGACATAAAACTCTGATCTAATTTGCTGACATAACGATGTGGCTTTAATGAAATCATTTGATTAATACCAAGTTTCAATTAACTTAAGTCCGTCAAGAAAAGTGTAAAGACGAAAACGAAACTATAAATAGAATGTCTTAAAAAATTCGTTGATAGTGTGGTGTCCCATAAGAGAAATACCATAAACAGGAGTGGCCTGAAATATTTTGGCTTCCTTCTGACTAATACTTTTTCTTAAGGGTATTCTTATGGTTTTTGTTTCTCATATCGTCCATCATGGTCTGATCTTTTTCCACTGGATTGTGCGCTGCTGATGTTTCGATTCCTTGTGCGAAGTGTAAGGATTTTCTCAAGTTCCTCTTTTATCCTTCCTGATTTGAGTTTCTATTCAGTGTTCTCAGGAACCCCTTTCGTCCTCTCTTTAATTTTTCTTTCATATTTCTTTTTCCGGGTTCTGGAAGTTCCCCCATCCTACTTTTTTCTTTTTTTCTTTCATATTTGTTTCCTTGTCATATCTCTCTTTGTTTTCTCATCCAACTTTTCGTTCGGTCTTCTCTTTCTTGTCTTTTGTTTCCATTTCTCTTTATTCCTCTGTTCACTTACTGTCTTTCCTCTCTATCTCTACATTCTGTCTTTGATTTCTCTCACTAATATGTCGACTGCTGAGGAGTTTGAGGCCAAATCCCACCTTTATCCATGTATCTCTCTTTCTCCAAACCAATCTACATCTCAAGGGATTCATCAAGTTTGTATGGTGGGGAAGTTTTTTTCTGACACAGCTCTCAACAAGCAAGGAGTTTCTAAAGTCCTTCAGGGGTTGTGGAAAACAGAACAGGGATTCTCAATGACTTTCTGGGAAAAGAATACTTATATGTTCATGTTTAAGAACAAGGCGGATAGAGACAAAATCTATGGCGATGGCCTGTGGTCAATTATGGGTGCTTTGCTTGTTCTGAAGAAATATGTCCCACAGAGTTCTCTAAACGATTATGATTTTTCTAAAACTGTATTTTGGATCCAAATTTGGGGTTTGCCGTTGGACATGATGACAAAGCAAAATTCCTGGAAGATTGGTATGTTAATTGGGAAGCCAATCCAAGATGAGGAGGCAGGCGGTGAACTTGTGCTGCATAGAAACTTTCTAAGAGTTCAGTGTGAAGTTGATCTCAATGAACCTTGGAAGCAGGGTTTCTTTCTTACTCGAGAGAAACATGCTGAGCTGTGGATTAGTTTCAACTATGAACGACTATCTGATTTTTGTTGTGCTTGTGCGTGAATCGGTCATATCCAAAACCAATGTTCTTGGAGACGAATGGGCAATCACGATGTTTTTAGTCCAGAGATGAGAGCCCAGAATATTCAGAACAGTTTTTATAGAGAAATTTGGTCCATCAATGACCTCGCGGATAAGGAAAAACAGAGGAGGAAGGATTATCAGAAGCTTGTTCCCGAAGTTGAGGTCCGGACATTGGCGCGTGAGAAAACTTCCTTTATAAAGGAATTACGTGTAACAGACAAAGTTGGAGCTAACGCTCTTGCAGGGAGCCAGGACATGGCACACGATGCAGATTTGGTACGACTAGAGAGGGAAAAGCCACGTGGAAAAGCATTGATTATTTTGCCTCAAGATGACTCTCACACTCAGATTCCTATTGGCTCCCCTGGCCTAGCTGAGGAGGGAGGTTTGGATTTATGTGTTCACACTGTCGCAGGGCCCAAACCCATTATGAATAAGGATGTTTGCCAAAGTCCAAAGAATCATGGCTCACATAATAAAACACTTTCCTGTGGAGACCAGTTGGCTGACAGAGGTCCAACGATTAAGAATTATTATGTGACAAAATCGAATGAGAGCCCAGAGTCACATGGAGATACAAGTGAAGGGGGAGTCCACTCTA
>CAUOFW020001203.1:1008172-1010672 GCA_963454935.2 Ilex paraguariensis | reverse complement strand
TCTTATTTTTTGATTATAATCAAAACTTTTCTACTTAATGAATTTTTTGCATCGTTATCTTTCAAAAAATATATATATACATTTTTTATTTAAATAAATAATAGACAAGTTATCAAATCGACAAGTCACCATCGAGTAAACAATTTGGTGAAAACTTTCTTGTCATGTCCTTCAGTCAAAGTTTTCATTGACAACTACAAAAATGGCATGGCACAGAAAAAACAAACCATGTTACTTGCATTTAAATTATTAATTTAATTTATTAACTTAATTAATTGATTATTATTAGTTTAATTATGAGTTTTAATATTTATTATAATTTATTATTTATTTAATAGTTTTAATTGATTAAGTTAATAAATCATATTAATGGGTTAAAGAGGCACTGACTCCGAAAATTATAAGGATTTTTGGCCGGGGGAATTCTGACTATACTTACTTCCAAGTAGCTGACAAGACAGCCTATGATTTCAGACCCCCACTCACCCACGTTACAATGACCTAATTATGAGCATTTAGTNGGATGGTATTGCAAAAAAAAATTCGGCCCTCTTTAGCCTTTTCTCTGAAGCAGCTGCAATTAGAGATGCTTGCCTTTTGGCTTCCGCAACTGACTTACATGATGCAACTGTGGTTAGTGATAATTTGGAGATGATCAAGTTAAGTTCTTCTGACACTCCTCCCCCATGGGATATTTGTGCCTATGTTACTGACATTCAATTTTTTGTTAATGTTTTAAATTTACAGTTCTTTCACAAGGCAAAGGCTCTTAACAAAGCAGCTTATTGAGTTGCAGTTATAACGGTATCTAACTCACTTCTGTTAAGTTGGGTGGGCTGTCCTCCCCCAAGTCTTAGGCTTTCTTATTTTTTGATTGGAACTAGAACTTTTCTACTTAATGAATTTTTTGCATCGTTCCTTTTCAATATATATATATATATATATATATATATATANTCTTTTACAAACCAAAGGCTCTTAACAGAGTAGCTTATTGAGTTGCAGTTATGACGGTATCTAACTCACTTATGTTATGTTGGGTGGGCTGTCCTCCCCCAAGTTTTAGGCTTTCTTATTTTTTGATTATAATCAAAACTTTTCTACTTAATGAATTTTTTGCATCGTTATCTTTCAAAAAATATATATATACATTTTTTATTTAAATAAATAATAGACAAGTTATCAAATCGACAAGTCACCATCGAGTAAACAATTTGGTGAAAACTTTCTTGTCATGTCCTTCAGTCAAAGTTTTCATTGACAACTACAAAAATGGCATGGCACAGAAAAAACAAACCATGTTACTTGCATTTAAATTATTAATTTAATTTATTAACTTAATTAATTGATTATTATTAGTTTAATTATGAGTTTTAATATTTATTATAATTTATTATTTATTTAATAGTTTTAATTGATTAAGTTAATAAATCATATTAATGGGTTAAAGAGGCACTGACTCCGAAAATTATAAGGATTTTTGGCCGGGGGAATTCTGACTATACTTACTTCCAAGTAGCTGACAAGACAGCCTATGATTTCAGACCCCCACTCACCCACGTTACAATGACCTAATTATGAGCATTTAGTTTTTATTTTTTGGTCGGACCTAAGACTGACCTTTGAGTTCTGTAAAGCTCTATATTCTGACTTTGATCCACACCATGTCATTTAATACTGTGGCTGTTATTTTATATCACGATCTACTAAAGTCACTTGCAAAAAAAAAAAAGGGGGGTTATTACTTTAAGCACGAAGGCATTAGGATGCTTGTGCGTCATCTTATTTTATTAATTAGACCACAAATCACCATAAAATTCTTCGATGTTGCTAATTATTATTTTTCTATCCATCAACTCTAATATTATTGATGGGACTCTTCTGAAAAGCCTACAATGAAGACACGTGTCCTCGGAGTTTTTAGAACAAAGTTGCTCGGGTTCGAGCACCATCGGCAAGTCGTCCTCTCCCCGAGGTACCTCTCATATAGGATCACATATTCGGTACATTATACAAAGACATGTGTCCTCGGTCACCATGTACCTCGGGAACACACCACCCCTTGGTCCCCGAGGTGAGCCTTTCCTCGGCGCCGAGGGTCACTCCATCCCGGACGCTTCCTCTACTCCCGGATAGAGCTACTGACATACTGGACATCAGCCTATGCCAGTATGGATTATTCATCATGACCTCTTCTTACACAAGTAATGTCAGAACGTGCTGGAATACCGACGTAACAGCCAATAAGGGATGGACGCGTGGCAAATGATGTCACATCCGAAGCAGACAAACCGCATGCCGCTGCTGACACGCGACTTGGGAAAGCAAACAATTAATTACACCCTTCTGTTGACGAGACCGCATTTAATGCGGTAAGGTTCGGATATGAAAGGCAATAAATGCTCCTATTACAGAGCATTTATTGCATCCTTCCCGAAAGGAGCATATTGTACCATCGGCGTCCCGACAACTCACCATTGATTGCTCGGGACCCCGAGCA
>CAUOFW020001203.1:949411-997852 GCA_963454935.2 Ilex paraguariensis | reverse complement strand
TATCCTTCTCAGTGTTTTCTCCTTCCTCTCTCTCATTCAAAGACTGACTAGACCGTCGGAGGGGATACGCCGGAAAACACTCCGGCGCCCTTCTAACTTGTTCTCTTTTGTCCCAGGAAATACCTTTCGCACGTACAGGATCGTTCCTCCTTTCCCAGGATCGTAAGCTATTTCGAGCAGCGTGCTTGACCACTCAATCGGCTCACCCAAAGTTCACCAGGGGAGAGATCT
This sequence comes from Ilex paraguariensis, assembly GCA_963454935.2. Taxonomy (NCBI): domain Eukaryota; kingdom Viridiplantae; phylum Streptophyta; class Magnoliopsida; order Aquifoliales; family Aquifoliaceae; genus Ilex; species Ilex paraguariensis. Next base: position 997,621 of record CAUOFW020001203.1, on the reverse strand, counting down.
GTTCCCAATATTTTATATATATCGTGCAGGATCAAGCCCGCACAATTATGATAACATTTTATATAAAAAGAAGATGGCTCTAATGGTCACCAAGAGTCCAAGACTATGCATTTATTTATACTATGTGATGTATCACAAAAATATTTGTGATAAACTATAGAATTGATAAAGACCAATAGTTTCCAAACTCGGGTGATCTGATGAATCACGTTTATAGATACTATTAAGGACAAATGGCACTTTAAGGACAAATTGTTTCAAATTGTACATTCAATAAAATTAATTGGTAATAATGTGACTTGAGTCATAATTTTCGTTTCTTTCTAATTTAAGAAGAATTAATAGTGTGACTTTGAGTCACCATTGATGATATTATATCACCAACCAATAATAAAACTCCAAGGGAGTAAAGTGAACTCCTTTTGAACTTACATGGAGCAAGAGTATGAAGTTATTTGCTTAAATAATAAGTTGGTTATAAATTTTTGTGAGATCCATTTATTTATGTTTTAATAGTAATATTATTGAGATCTAATTTACAGATCTAATTTACTATGAAATTTGGATTGACTAGGTATTGATCAAATGGTTTCATTAAAGTTACATCATTATATCAGTAAATTAAGCCAAATTTGTATGTCCAAATAAGATTACTCATATTTTAATAATATTGGTTGGTGATACCACATCACATTATCTTGTGATATCATAATTGTAATGAATATTCTCTCGTAATAAAGACCTAGGAACAAGAGTCATAATACAACTCTATCTCGTATTTTTAGGATCTTGTAAGAAGGTTGAGCTAATCAACCTAGAGTTCTAAGTTCCATTTGACACATCTTCCTATAACTATAAATAAAAATCTCGAGTTCAATTGGAACGAGTAAATATTCAATGTAACAGTGATATTATGTCACCATTAATAATATAGTATCACTAACCAATAATAAAACTTCAAGTAGACAAGGTAAACCTCACTAGAACTTACATGCAAGAAGAATGAAAAGTTATTTACTTACTTAACATGTTAGTTATTAATTTTTGTGAAATCTATTTATTTATTTGAGATTTTATTATTAATTGATGATAGCATACCACATTATCATGTAGTATCACCATTGTAATGAATATTTTATTAGTTGGATAAAAAAATAGTTATTTAATGAGTATTGTTGACAAAAAATAGGTATTTTATAATATTTTTAAATTTAAAAAATATTTTTTATTGAGTCGAACACAACATGAAGATATTATGATATGATATAATTGAAAATTATTTAACGATCATTAATAGATGAAATTCTTTTTGGATCACAAATACAAAATATTTAAACTTGGAGGATATAATTTATAATTTACTTAAATAATAAATAATTCATCTCAAATAAAATTATTCATTATTTATTTTTTATCCATTTTGACTATACTTTTAATTCATAAATGTAATTTTAAAAAAAATACTATGTTGAAAATTTTTTAAATGAATACGTGTGTGTGTGTGTGTGTGTGTGTGTATAAATGGTCTGCCCAGCCAGCGATGAGTTGGATTGTAGATAGTTTACCCCATCCGAATCCCAACTTGGTAACTTACCCAACATCTGTGAAAAATTTTTAATTTTTTATTTTATGTCTAATTATTATAAAAAAATTAATTATACTCATCTTTATACTTTCATCAAATTTTTGTTTTTATATATATTTGACTTGCAACTTATTTTGGACTATTTTATAAGAATTTCTAAATTTTTTCAAACTCATTTATTAATAATACAGTTATATACAATTATTAATATCTATGTGAAGAGGAAAAGTCTTATATTATACAAATACAATTATCTAAGTTGAAATCTACGATCAAATATTTGTTATAATAATATTATAAGTAATCTAATCAATCTATTTGATAAATTAAAAATGGATAATTTTATAATATAATTAAATTTGCAAATGCTTAAATGAGTTAAATACATACCTAAATAATTACAGTTTATTCCTCAAAAATGTATAAAATAAATTAATAATTAAATTTAGCAATAATTAAAATAAGAATTAATTATTGGACAACTAATTTATTATTTAGTTTAATTACACATATAATTCATATTTTTTATAAGTTAATATAATATTATTTAAATTTATTTACGTGTAACACACATCGTGCATTACTAAGGAGTAAAAATAAAAATTATACGAAAGTATGTAAGTGAGTATAATTAACTTTATTATAATAATTAAGGATAAAATAAAAAATTAAAAAACTTTCACGGACATGTATAGATTTTATTAGTGAATGGAATAAGATATTAGGGTGAAATCTAATATCTTATTCCCAAAATGCTCTCTTAAACTCGCGGCCTCTCTCACAGGCATCTCCCACACGAAACCGCTCTTGCCCAGCGGATTCCCACCGGCCGGCAGTCAGCCCGTCTCTCTCTCTCTCTCTCTCTCTCTCTCTCTTATTATTCCCATTAGTCGGAGTTTGTCTTCGCAGAATCAGTCGCTGCCGTTGAACAGCCTCATCGAGCAAATTTGGGACTGCAACCAGAATTTATTATATCTCCACATTATTTGGTGAAGTAAGCTCTCTGCAACCTTTCATATATGTTTTGAAAACCACTGCATATATCATATATGTTATATATATCTTGAGTAGCATAGATGTATTCCAAAGTTTGTAGTATAATGACTCCCATGCAAATTTCTATCGCCACAGGACTTAGCCTTCTATACAAAATTTACTCACCAAAGAAATTATTAAATATTGATTTATTTATTCTGGGTTCTATTAAATGCTGATTGATTGTCACCAATTTTAATTTTTTGTATCCAAATATTAAATTGGTAATTGAGAAGTTGATAAAATGATATTTTTGAGTTACTAGTTACATTCACATTGTTTTAAAATTGTCAAGTATTTTTGAGTTATGATGATGATTGGTTAAAACTAAAAAATCAACAGTCAATTCATTTCTGAATAAATTGGTCAAATTTATCATTTCACTTTAAATTTCTAAAACGAGTGAAGAATGAGGTTTTTAGCCATGAATATATTATCAAAATGAGAGTTCACAATAAGATAGAGGATAGTTTTCCTATAAGCTATTTGATAATTAAACAATAGTCATGTATCCTTAAAACCATATGAGTTTTTATTTATTTGTATTATTGTATATCATTTTGAGGGGAAAGGGTAAATGTTAAAGTAAGCCAATTTAGATATGGCTTCACTTGATCACTTTCATATCTAAAAACGTATGTTTTTAGAATAATTGTAACATAGAAATATCTAGAAATAATTTTTTTTTAATAATTATGGGATACGGTTATGGATATCCAATATGTATTTGATAAATATCATATTCGATGCGGACACTTTGACGATGGGCTCAAAAGATCTATGCTTTGTAAATATAACCCTTATTATTGGTTTGAATTTTTGTTCATAAAATTGGTCTCCTCTAAGATAAAAATTTGATTACGTTCCTAATTGCAATAAAGATTTCGTTTATTTACACCAAAAAAATTAACAAAAGAGAATTGCATTTGCACCTCATATTAAGATAGAGACTTTTCTTTAAAGTTGTGATATATGTATACTAGTCATAACCTATGCCTAAAGGTATAATAATATAACATAAAATTCGAGTGCCCAAAAAATTGATCTCATTATATTGAATAACATTTTTTCTTTCATTCATTTCTTTGATTACATCATTCAAAATTTGTTTTTACCCATTATTTCTTAAAAAATATCGACAAAAGTTTCTCAAAATACGTAATCCGACAAAATTTTCTCAATATGTGCACTATATACTATTGTGTATGGATAATATTTGAAATAAAAACTATGTTAAACTACAAATTAATCAAATATTAAATAATTGAACATGTAATATTCAAGTTGAGATGGAAAATATGCAGGGAGATAAAAATTCAAGTTGTTAAGTATTTTGGTATATAGATATTTTAGTGAAGAATTGAATCTTGTTGATAGGTTCATAGTTTTTGTTTGGAACATTGAAAAATTGCTTTTTGATATGGGTTTTTTGTAACATTATATTTTGAGTTTTTGTTGATGATGACCTTTTTTTTTAAGAAGCCCTACGAGTTGAGGGGTAGTTACAAATGAGACATGTTAGTATCTGATTAGAGGGTTTTGAATTAAAAAGTCCTATATATGAATAGGATTGTATCGCTTTTCAATATTCAGCTTTAGTATCATATTAAAAAATAAAAGAATTCTAAAAAATAGTATATTCTATCCAAGTAAATGATAAGCATCACCATAAAAGTGCAATGCGAATCCAAAAGATGAATGCACCTCAAAAATAAAAAATATTTATTCAAAGGATGGTATAATACCCAAAAAAGTGATAAATGGCATGATACCAAATTTAATTTTTTTTTTTTTTGGTACTATACCCATGAATAAAGAATTTCCAAACATAGTAAGTTGTATCCCGAAAAGTCATAAACTCTACTCAAAAAGGTCGTTAGTAAGCCCAAAAATTCTTATGTGCATTCAAAAGGTTAGTTCATCTTAAAAGTTAAAAGTGAAAATTGGTGAACAGTGCATCCACGCGCACAATTTTGGTAATAAAACTAGCCAAACACTTTTTCAGCATATGATGTACTTCTAAGTCCAAACTAAACCTGCCTCTTTTTTTTAATTACCGTTTTGTCCCTTAATTTTTCACAGGATAACCACCGAATTTTAGTTACCATATCATTTTGTTTGTTGTGCAGTGTCGATTTTGAATTTCAATCTCAAGCTCTTCTTCTTTTTGGTGGCACTCGATAACCACCGAAGATTTAGTTCCATTTTGTTCTTATTTAGTTTTGAATTTCAATCTCAATTCTTCTTCTTCTTCTTCTTGGCGGCTATTCTTTAATTCAAAATTTAGGAACTGAATTTTCGTATTGTTTTTATCTATGAAGTACGAACACTCTCGAGAACGTGGCGTACCTGTGTCGAACACGTTTTGGACACCGACACTCTTCGGACACTCTCGGACATGTGTCCGATACTCTTTTATCCGTATCTATAATTAAATAATAAATTTGTAATTTCAGACACATGTCGGACACTTTTTTGGTGACGTGTCTAATACTTCTTTAGAATGTGTCTACTACTAAATAATATACATTTGTTGAAATGTGATTAACAAAACATAAAAGTTTGAAAACATATAATTATTAATACTAGACATATTAAAGTTGTATAATTACTAATACTAGACATATTAAAGTTGTACTCCAAATATAATAATAAAAACAGAAGATGCATAAAAGTTTTAAAAAAGAGGAATTGAGAAAATGAGAGTAATTATTTAAATTATATATTAGATACACATTTTCTACCAAAAAAAAAATTGATGATTATTGAATGAAGATATTTTAGTCTAAAAATTTACACAAATGACTAGATATTAGGTTTTCTTATCATAAAATATTGAATATTTTATGAATTGTATATCATTATCACTATATTTGCAATAAATTATATAATATTATATATAAAATATAATTTTTTTGTAACATGTCCGTGTCCTACTTTTTTGAGAAATGTCGTGTCCTGTCGTATCCGTGCCTTGTGTCCATCCATGCTTCTCAGGTTCTTATTGGCGGCAGATCTGAAAAGAATTTCATTCTTGTGCTTGATCTATATTTCATATCAGGTTAAGGTAATACCATCCTTTTGCAAATTTTGAATTTGATTCTCTCTCCTTTTGCTGATTTTTTTTATTACTTTTAGTTATTCAATAGTCTGATTTCCTTATTTTGAATGTAATGTTGATGAATGTTTGTATTTCGTAAGTGTTTTTTATACTTCATAGTATCTGAATGTTGTAATTATCTATTTTATTGTTTTTCATTTGAGTTAGTTGTTTCATTCCATTTGTTGCGTTCCAGTTTCTATGTTCATTTGTTATTTTTTCATTGTCATTATAGGTTTATCTGCTTAATGTTTTTATCTGTTTTAATGGCGGATGTCAATTAATGATGCTATGTTGGTGTTGTGCAAATATCAAGCACAAACTATTGTGATGAAAGTGGATGAGAATAGCAGTTTACATAATCTGCTGCATGATGTTTGTTCGACGTTTGGTTGTTTTATGTCGGAGTCTGTCTCTTCCTTGTGCACTTCCTGGTCATCCAAATTGTATGTTGGTGAACGATGTGGACTTGCAGAACATGATTTCTATAGTTCGTTTGTTTGGTTTTCAGCATGCAGATGTTAACGTTACTGGTCGGTTATTTGGTGAGACTGTTTTGGATGAGAATGTTTCTTCTAGTGGTATGTGGGATGTTTCAAGTTCTAGCATTTCAGTAGACACTGAGGAGGACCTTCTTCCAAATTTCTGTCCACGACAAGAAAAACAGTTGCTTACAGCTGGTTGGACTAGTAGTATCAGGGAAGAAGGTCAAAAGTTTGAGGGTGGTGTTTCTGAATTTCGACTTGCATTGCGTAAATATTCTATTGAAGTTGGTTACCAGTTTAAGTACATTAAAAATGACAAAACCAGGGTTATGGTTGAGTGTTCGTCAAAGAATACACATGGATGTCAGTGGTTTGTACATGGAGCTCTTCAATGTGCAAACGGGTACTTTTATATTGTGAAGTTAGTTAGTGTCCATACCTGTGGTGCAGCTATTTGTACTAAGAAGAATAAACGAATGAGCTCAAATCTTGTTGCCAGTCTTATTGTTGATGAGGTTCGTGAGGATCCTGCTTACCGTCCAATTGATGTGGTTTCACTGTTTCGTTCACGTTATGGTCTTTCAATCACCTATGATAATGCTTGGTTGGGTGTTGAGAAAGCTAGAAATCAACTATTTGGTGATCATTCATTGTCTTTTGATCAGCTCCGTTGGTATATTGATGTTGCCTCCAATACGAATCCTGGTAGTCGATTGGTGTTTGAGTTTGACCAACATACAAAAAGATTTAAAAGGTTGTTTGTTGCATTCCATGCTTGTATTAAGGGATTTAATTTCTGTAGACCAATATTGTTTATTGATGGTACATTTTTAAGAGGGAGATTTAAAGGGAGCATATTGACTGCTACTGGTAAAGATGGCAATCAAGGTTAGTAGCTTTAATTTTTTACAATATTTATCTATTTATTTGTTTTTATTGTCTATGTTTGAATTGGTAATTCTCTTTGAAATTGTATTCATTGTGTTATCTGTTTCAATGTTTTGTATTTTTTTGTTTACAGGATTGTATCCATTTGCATTTGCTGTGGTTGATTCTGAAAACGAAGCAAATTGGCTTTGGTTTCTTCAGCAGTTGTATACAATTTTAGATTCAGAAAGAGTTATTACTTTCATATCAGATTGTAATGTGGGTCTATTTGAAGCCATGCCAAAGGTTTTCCCTACTGCTCATCATGCATTTGGCCTTCAACATTTGAAGGAAAATCTAAAAGACAAATTCAGCGGTGATTGTTATTCAAATTCATTCAGGAAGAAAATGGTTTATATGTTCCAAGAGTGTGCCTATGCACCTACCGAGGCATTATTTCAGATAAAGCTGAATTTATTTAGGAGGGAGGGAGGTCAAATTGCAGAGAGATTCCTTCTAAATCTTCCATATAAGATAGATTAAGATGACAATGAAATATAATTTACACACTATGGCTCACATAGATTATGATTACAACGAATATATGACCAAGTAACTGTTATACCGGAAGTATCATGGTATCGCAGAGCTTAAGCGTATGAGAAAAGGCTATAGTATAACAGAGGTATCATCCTAAAAGTAGATTCGGGCCTTTGATTTTAATGTTCTAGATCCATTGATTGAAAAAAATAATAGAATAAAAAAATTTTATACGTGACATTTTTATCCGATAAAAATTAAAGATACAATAGGAAAAAATAATATTTCAGTGCGATAAGTGGACTCTAAACGAATTGTCACAAGAAATTAATAAATTGAACGGTCACATGGGTAACATGGGGGGTAGGGCCCTTCTAGTAGTGGCAATAACCCTAGTGGGGTGTTCTGAGATAATTAAGATAAGTTGTCACATGCATGCTGATTTAAAGTGGTTGCATTAAGTTAATTAATTAATTAAAGGCTTAATTACGTAGACCGTGAGCCTTTCGGGTCTTGGGCAAGGAAGTACTGGGAGACTGGGTAGTACCGTCAAATCGAGTACTTTTGCAAACCTTGACAGTCACGAAAGAGAGATCCTAACCCAGTGTACACAAATCACTCTATTATAATGACACAATCTTTAAAAAAAAATATATTATTTGTACGTAATTTGAAAATATAATTTATTACAGCTGTTGGATTTTAAATACATTTTATCTAGCATTGGAACTAAAAATTTATTAATGATTACAATGAGTTAAATCCCCCAATTAGTTTTGTATAGTATTACTCTAAAAAAAAAAATATTTGATTACTTCCCAAAAAAATAACGAAATTGAAAATAGAAAAATGAAAAATATTAGAGTTGAGAAGCGGAGCCTGTGAAAATAAGGCAAGTGATAACAGGAATGAATTATAAAGTCAAGACATCTTAAATTCAAATTTTGGTAATCCTTTAAGGTTAAATCATGAGAAATTTATCTCTCATAAATTTTTTAGTCTCAGAATAGATAGTTTGCTTTTAATCGAATTGAGGAGATAATTAGTCGAGACGAGCGTAAATTAATTTAAACACCTCTGATCATTGAAAAAAAAATAAGGCATTAAACACAAGGTACAAATAAAAAAGAGTAACCTCTAGTTTAGTATAAGGGGGTTTAGGAGGAAAAAGATGTAACACTGGCTTAACTTGAACAAAGTCTGCCTCTCTGAAAAGTTCCTTGGTTTTTTAATAACCAGATTGCACTGTCATTTTGTATTATTGGCATCTTCAACGACCATCTACAATTATAGATGTCAAATGTGTCGTATTAAATAAATGATGGCAGAAAAATATATAAAATCGTATATTAGGGGTGTCAATTGTGTCGGGTTAAACGGTTACGTGTCGTGTTAAACGGGTAACCGATGAAAAACATATAAACTCATATACAATACGTTTAATAAACGGGTAAAAAATCTCAATACGAACATGATCCATTTAATAAACGGGTAACACGACACGATTTGTTTAACCCTGTTTAATTTTTAAAAAAATTATATCAATAAATTTTAATACTCCACTTTTTTTTACTGTCAATTACACTTACCTCAAAAAAAGAGGAATTTTAATTAAATCTCATAAAAATAAGACTTGAAGGATTAAAATAAAAAAACAAAAGGTCATTGTCTTTTATAAACAACTCAGCCCTCCTCATCTCCTCTCATTTTTCATTCTGGGACAAAAACAAAGGCATTGGTTTATCTTTGTTTTTTAAGTACTTCACATCTCCCCTCCTTTGTTTTTGAACTACTACTTTACTTTTTTTTTTATTGATTTCTTTACTTATTTTTTTCTTGTTAATTTTTTAAATTAATTATTAATTTATAATTATATTAATTTTATTTAAACGAGTAAACGTATGATAAACGTTTTGACAGGTCTCACCCAAACACGACCTATTTATTAAACATGTTTGACGTGTCAACCCGTTTATTACCTAAACTCGTTAAAATCTTACACAAACCTTGCTTAATTCATGTCGGTTTTGAATTTTGACAACCCTTTTAAATTTTGACAACCCTACCATACACAACACATTTAATAAACAAATAACACAATACGACTCAACTCAACTCGTGTAACCTATGTAATTTTATTAAAATTTTTCTATTAAAATTTTAACTCATAACAAAAGATTATTCTATTAAAATTTTAAATTCCATTAATTATCCACAACAACTACTCTCTTAATTAAAAAATTTCTAGTCGGCAGTCACTTGGAAAAACAAATGAGAAGGTTGAATGTCTAAAGTAAGGAGTTGCAACATTTTATAGGCATGGGAGGTTTTGTTGATTTAAATATACCGATGTGGGATTTAAGTCGAGCCAAAAGCTTTCACGTGCAAACCCACAAAAAGCTTTATTGAGATATTCAAATGCCTTTTCACTATGTTTACTGTGTAGATATTCAAATGTTTTTTCACTGTCTTTTTTTTTGTTTGAATTAAAATTTTTCTTTCTTTCTTTATTTATTATATATTTGTACTAGTTATTATCTGTGACTGAAGGCACAGAGTAATAAAAAATGATAAATAATAAACATATTTGTATTCATATCTAAAATCAAATCACAAATATAGAAAAGAGATAAATAAATTTAAGTATCGATTTGTAGTGGGGGTGAGAGGTGGTGGTAGGAGACGGTGATGATTGTGGTGGGTGGCAATGACTGTGGTTGCGGTGGTGGGTGGCAATGACTATGGTTGCGGTGGTGGTGGCGAGGGCGGCGACGACGGCGGTGGTGGTGATGATCGTGGTGGTGGTGGTGGTGGCGGCGACAGTGGCGGTGACGGTGGTGGTGGTCGAGCTAATGATAGTGGTGGAACGATTTCAAACACTATTTTTTTTTTTTAAGTATTTATGAGAAATAATTTTAGAAGTACTTTTAAAAAATCACTTCAAAGACACCATTTCGGCCTATTTTTCCTATTAAATTTAGGGTGTTAATATTAGCTGTTAGATTAACTTTAAAGTAAAATTTAAAGCGATCTCAACCGCGAATAACAAAAGTCATTTTGTTTATCTTTTGAGATTTGAATTGTAAGCTATTTTATTATTATTATTATTATTATTATATTTTAATTTTGACTAATTTTTTTAAAATAATTATTAATTTATTATTATATTAATTTTTTTAAACGGGTTGATAGGTTTCACCCGAACACAACCCGTTTATTAAACGTGTTTAATGGGTCAACCCGTTTATCACCCGAACCCGTTAAAATTTCACTCANTATTTTAATTTTGACTAATTTTTTTTAAATAATTATTAATTTATTATTATATTAATTTTTTTAAACGGGTTGATAGGTTTCACCCGAACACAACCCGTTTATTAAACGTGTTTAATGGGTCAACCCGTTTATCACCCGAACCCGTTAAAATTTCACTCAAATCCGCTTAATTCATGTCGATTCGTGTCGGTTTGGTCTTTGACAGGCCTGTCTACGATAGAGAATCTCTAGTGGGTTTCCGCTTTTTGTGAGATAAAGTGCGCTTAAAAGTTACAGGAAAAAAAAAATAAAGATGGGACATGTAAGTCGCTACAACCTTATTTTTTGTTCATTATATNGGTTAATCGTGTCGTGTTGGTCTTTGACAGGCCTGTCTACAATAGAGGATCTCTAGTGGGTTTCCGCTTTTTGTGAGATAAAGTGCGCTTAAAAGTTAAAGGAAAAAAAAAAAAATAAAGATGGGACATGTAAGTCGCTACAACCTTATTTTTTGTTCATTATATTCCACGAATAATATAGGGTTACAACTTACAACTCTTTCGCTATAATTTTTGTAATGGAATAATTATAGGGTTACAACTGTTTCCATAGAATCTTTGTAATGGAATAATATAGGGTAGCAATCCCTTCAATAGAATCTTTTCTATGCTCCATAGAATATTATATTATGATAAAATATAATATTTTTTATTTTTATTAAAATATTGAAAATATAGTTATTTATAAATAAATTTCTTGTTATTTTATATGTCAACTTACTATTTAAATTTCTGAATTTAAATTCTTTAGCATATCATTTAGATTTATAAAATTCATTTAGGGTGTGTTTGGTTTTTTAATGCCTAAATCAAACACACCCTCAAGGATTAGATTAGATTTGAAGTTCAATACTAGACACTCTAATAATGTTTATGTTATCATGACAACAGAAATAAATTATTAACAAACTCAATTTAACTTATCAAAAGACCATCAAATTCTAAAAAAAAAAATCAAACTACATACTTTTCAAGTTGATTAATATAGTTGAAAACAATAAGAAACAATTACATAGTTTTGTTATAAATGGTAGATTCTAAGACATAAATAGTATTATGATTAATATAATGAATCTCATATTGAATTTTTTATATTACACCTTCAATATATCAAAAGTGTTCCAATATGACCCTTCTATCAGCTTCCGTAGCAACCATGTGCTCATATTTGGCACCAAAAAAAAACTCAACCCTTNAATGGTAGATTCTAAGACATAAATAGTATTATGATTAATATAATGAATCTCATATTGAATTTTTTATATTACACCTTCAATATATCAAAAGTGTTCCAATATGGCCCTTCTATTAGCTTCCGTAGCAACCATGTGCTCATATTTGGCACCAAAAAAAAACTCAACCCTTTTAAAAAAGACATAGTTAAGGGGCTAAAGCATAATTTGCACTTAGGTTAATTAATTAAAGGCTTGGTTAGGACACCTTGACCTTCCTGTTCTGATTACTTTGGCCCTTTTTATTGACTACTAGTTTGTGTACACGTGCTTTGTACGTGGACAATTTCATTACAATATTTTGCTTAGAACCAATATTAAAAAAAGTATCCACGACAATACAAATAGGCGAAGTAAGTTCAGTAAAATTGTGATTTTATTTACCCCAAAAAATATTGAGATTTTAATTTCTTTTTTGGGGGGGTGGGACTCAAAAGATGGAAAAGTTTTAATCTCTTTTTGCTTGACTTAAAATAAATAATATTTTTTAAAAGTACACAAACCAATAACTGTCAATTTTTTCAGTATTTAATATAAAGTTCATGACACAAAACCTCTGACACAAAAATCCANTCTTTTTTGGGGAGGTGGGACTCAAAAGATGGAAAAGTTTTAATCTCTTTTTGCTTGACTTAAAATAAATAATATTTTTTAAAAGNTATTTTTTGGGGGGTGGGACTCAAAAGCTGGAAAAGTTTTAATCTCTTTTTGCTTGACTTAAAATAAATAATATTTTTTAAAAGTACACAAACCAATAACTGTCAATTTTTTCAGTATTTAATATAAAGTTCATGACACAAAACCTCTGACACAAAAATCCAGTGAAAGTATCAGATAAATTATTGTGAATATTGTAATTCTAACACCTTAATTTAACCTACATTAAGCGAAAANAGTACACAAACCAATAACTGTCAATTTTTTCAGTATTTAATATAAAGTTCATGACACAAAACCTCTGACACAAAAATCCAGTGAAAGTATCAGATAAATTATTGTGAATATTGTAATTCTAACACCTTAATTTAACCTACATTAAGCGAAAATAATGGGATTACACTCAATAAAATAGTGTCTATTGATCATTCTTTTGTAACATCTAATTATATTTGACATTGATATAGACTATCTAACACGCAGTAATGTCAGATACATGACATGCTTACCTAAAAAGAGGATCACATAATCTTACTTCTACTTGTTNCCAAAAAAATTAAAAAAATAAATTAGTACCTAAAAAATTGATATAATTAGTACCCCGAAAAATTGATTAAATGAATTTTAATATTAATTTGATAACAATAAAAATTAATTGGATATTAATTCGAAAATGTTGAATATAAATTAGACAAAATTAAATGTCAATTTTTGATAAAAATATATATTAATTTACAATTTAAGATTCATTTTGTGCTGAATATTATTTGTTGTTGATTAAACCAACATAAAATTGACCTTAAATTATAAATTTATAAATGTTTTTGTTGTATATAAACTTAAAAATTTGTATTTTCACCCATAACATTTAAATACAGATTTTTTCATACCATAGTGTATTCTCTCTCTTACTATATCATTTGATAAATTTTCTTTTGGTCAAGATTTGACCACACATACTTAAATACCCCCACTTTTTTTTAAGAGAATAGCTCACCTCCACTTGTTAAACTCAAAAATCTCTAGTTCGTATGAAAGTAAATTAAAAAATTTATAAAAAAATTTTGAAAAATTGATAGTTCAAAAAAATGTACAAAAATTAGTACCAAAATTATAAAAAATAAAGCAAATATTAAAAAAACTAAANTGCAGTTTTTTCTTGAAATATTTTTTCCAAGATACAGAAGAGCGGAAAAAAAAATAAGGTTGAGTTGAAGTTAAAAGTAATTGTCCAATTAACATTCAATCAAATAGCCAAAAAAACTAAACATGTTCTTACAACATTATGCTTGAGCACAAAAATTTATGATGAAGACTACCAACATACAAAGGCAACCCACAAGATCTTTTTATTTTTTGGGAAAATTGCAAGCCCCCACACATATGAATAGTGACAAAGATGATTACCTAAGAAGCGACCTCAGCGATATAGAGGGGGCACTTTCATGTCAAATAAATACATCAAGTAAGAAAAATTTTTACAACAATCCTTGACACCCAGTAGAAAAGACGTAAAATTTTCAAAGTTTTTTTGTAACTACCGTAAACTTTTGATTTTTTCCATGACCATAAAACCCAAACATCAAGTCAGGATTTAATTTTCAAGATTTCTTGTAATAACACACAACTTTTGGCCTATAAACATTAAAACCTCAAACAAATTCATGTGGTTAGAATTAGAAGAATAAAAGTTGTCGAGTCCATTATATGGGGAAACAAAAACGTAAGAGAAAAGGTGATAGTATTGTTTTGTTATTACTCATAATAGTATGAATATCATTAGAGTTTAAATCAATAATTAAAGTTGAAATGAATACGTGAAAATATTAAATTTATGCACATAATTAATTTAATGAGATGAAAGAATGGGAGAGGAGTATGTAATTAATTGGAGAAGATAAAAGAAAATTGTTTTTGGAAATTTTATGTTGTATTAAAAGCATTATAGTCAATCAAAAGTTTTTCATTTTTGTTGATATTTTATAGTAGTATAGATAAATAGATATAGATTAAACATAAACGATTATCAAACATATTTTTATATTTTTATTTTTTACTATAAGAAAAATAAAAATTATTTTTATTTTTTATTTTTTAAAAAACACAAACATAAAAACGTTATCAAACGCAACCTAAATTATTCATATTGACCAGAAGGTAATAGGCATTGACATCACATATGATGTTAAAGTTTTAAATTTGATTAATAATGTCAAGCAAACAGAAATCGTAAAAATTGACTAACAATGTTTCAAATGTCAACAATGAAACAAAATTTTGACCTAAAGACAAATAATTTGACTTTTTATTTGAAACCATTTCAAAATGATTAGGAAGTTCATGATTAGTGAATTTCTCGACTATGTCAGATACATGATTGATGGTGCATGTTGATATGAAAATTGTAGGTATAGCTATGATGCAAATTAAGAAAGCAACATGGCCTATAGGAACATAAAAGGAACACTCCTGCATGGACCAATATTGTTAGACACGCTATTCTCGAGTTTGAGCTTTCAAATAGCTGACATATGCATAAGTTCAAAATCATATATTCATATTAGAGGTGTTGGCCGCAATCTATGACTAATGATTGAACATATTTTGGAGCCTAAACCATCCACAATGATGAATATGCAGCAATAAGATAGTCAAGTGGAAAACTGCGGACACATGGTAATATCAGAATTATAATCACTTGTCCATAATTATTTGAAATCAAACCTACTTACCCTAAATACAAATTAGGGGCACCACTGTGCTTAGTGAAGCATGCTCCCTTATGCAAATTAATTTAACTAAACCAATAATAGTTTTCAATAAATGTTTTTAAAAATGTAGTTTATAAAAGATAAATATAAACATGTTACTAAATTAAATACAA
This sequence comes from Ilex paraguariensis, assembly GCA_963454935.2. NCBI lineage: Eukaryota > Viridiplantae > Streptophyta > Magnoliopsida > Aquifoliales > Aquifoliaceae > Ilex > Ilex paraguariensis. Next base: position 981,922 of record CAUOFW020001203.1, on the reverse strand, counting down.
CTCACAAAAAACATTCACTGTTACCCAAGGGAATAGCACATCCTCTAGGATCACAGAAATGCTAGCAGTTGGTATAAAATCAATAATGGTCAATTTTAAGAGAAGATTTTTGAACAGCTTGCCAATACAGACTAAAGCATCAAAACAAATGGGATTCTAGAAACAAGGCTAGTGACAAATAGCAGTAAGACAACATACAAAACAATCAATGATGACAATAGTTTTTGGTCAGCAACGACTACAAATAAGAAGAACCTTTGGCTTGTGTTCGTCCAGATTGCGAGGGTGAAGCCTTAAGAGGACTAAGAAAAGAATTGGACACTTTCCCACAGACTCTTCAGTACACAACAAAAATACATTCTATCTTTCTGAATTCGCCGAAGTATGCCATAATCGAAACATGTATAAGCTGTCTCTCTTGGAGTTACGAAACTCCAAGTGGTCCATAAACATCATGTTCATTAATTGACAATGGAATTTTCAAGATAAAATTTAAGAGTAATGTTTTTTCAGTTGATTTATTTAAGATCCTAGTTGCATTTTAAAACTGATGGGAATAGACACGATCGAGTAATAAATCAGTTAAAGTAGGAATTTATCATGGATACAATGAGCTTTGTAGTATCAAATAAGGTTAAAATTGACAAAATTAATTTTTTTTCAAGTAAGCGTCTTTATAAATAATATAAATATAGATAGATATAAATATAGATATACATAATATTTTTATTACCACAATAATTACAAGATTTAAAATTTTTATTAACTATACAAAAGATAGTATAAGAATTAGTTGTTTTATTAGGGGCATTTTAGTCAATCAAAAATTTTTCACTTTTGTTGATATTTTATAATAGTATAAATATCCCCAGTGGAACCCCATTTTTTTAAAACTATATCCAAAGACACTTCCTAACCTTTTTGACGAACCGTACAAGTATAAACTACTCATATATTATAATGATACTCTCTTAAAAAAATACTAATTACTTTCCTAAAGAATAAAGAAATGGAAAATATTAGAAAAGAAGGTAATAAATACTTTGGGACATGTCAAAAAAAAAAAATATCATACCCAATTGTAGCTTGGGAGAGACAAATTGGATACGGACATAACTTTTGACATTGTATACACGATTACCAAGAAAAATTGCAAGTTCCGCTATTGGGTCAATTTCGAAATAAAATATAATTTACACACCATGGCTAAGATAGATTACAATTAAAATGAACATATAATTTACATTATGTACATATAGACGACCGAATAAGCGTTATATTGGACTTATCATGGTATCGAGGAGCTTAAACCTATGGGTAAGGTTACAGTATCGCGGAGGTATCGTACGAAAAGTAGACTCGGGCCTTTGATTTTAATGATCTAGATCCATTGATTGAAAAAATAATAGAATAAAAAAAATTGTATATTAAGATACGGTACCAAAAAATGACAATTCAATATGATAAACTCTGAACCCATTATCAGAATAAAATAATAAATTGAAGTGTCCCATGGGTAACTTGGGGATGGGGCCTTTTAGCATTGGCAATACCCTAGTGGGGTGTTCCAAGATAATCAAGATAAGTTGTCACATGCATGCTGCTTTAAAGTGGGTACATTAAGTTAATTAATTAGGGTGTGTTGGTTAATTTAAATTCAGAATTTAAAATAAATGTATTCAACACTTATTAATTAAGCCCGTTTGATAACTAAAATTTAAAATCTCTTAATATATTAAGTGCTCATTAAAAATAGGCTACAATATTAAGTAAAAATCTCTTACTTAATTCTGAAAGTTGAAAACGCTCATCAAAACCATATTTAATAATATTTATAATACCACCATCTTTAAAAGTAAATGAATGAGATAGAGAGAGTGCCTATAAGAGAGAGATAGAATTATATGAGAGATGAAAAAGTGTGTATTTGGGACACTGTATTTAAAACATCTAAGAGATAGGATATATATAACAAACAAAAAATTCTTACACAATTGTCCAAATTCAAAAGGAATGACCTAAAAATATTCATATCAATTATTCTTTTAAAATAACTCGAAATATATCGCCGATCATATCCTCCATATTAATAGAACTGTCGTAAAATTATATAAAACTCTTCAAAACACCACCATATATACAAATACATTTGAAAAAAAAAATAAATACTAACATAATCCATTGAAATTTATAATTTTTAAATAAAAAATAAAATTTCGCTCATTTATAAGACTCATGAATTTATCACTTTTACTACCATTCAATCCAATAACAAAATATAATTATAAACACAATCACTATATGTTCAATTTACCCTATCCCTATGTAATAAATATCTCAAGAAAAAAAAAATACTAACATAACGCAATTAAATTCACAATCTTTAAACGATAAATAAAAACAACCAAATTTTACTCATTTATAAAACTCATGAATTTATCACCATTATCACCATTCAACCCCAAATGTCACAATAAAATTATAAATTTAATTACCAAATTTTCAATCCTCCACATATAAATATACACAGAAACATGCTCTCACACATTTATTTTTTGGCTACCAACATACCTTCCTAACCAATAACTATTTTTATTATAAATATAATAATTCAAGTTTTTCTGGTAAAATAATAATAAATTAATATCTAATTAAAAACTAGGGTAAAAAATACGGACTTCCCCTGAGTTTTGACAATATTATGCGGACATTCCCTGATATTTTATAAATAACACGGAGATCTCTAGATTTTAAAATTTATTACATAGAGACCCACTTTGTCTCCCTTCTTTCAATATTGCTAACGGAAAGTGATGATTTTATCAAAAAAAAAAAAATTATTATTTTTATAATTGTCTTTCTCCAACTTTAGTACCCAAAAAAATTAAAAAAATAAATTAGTACCTAAAAAATTGATATAATTAGTACCCCAAAAAATTGATTAAATGAATTTTAATATTAATTTGATAACAATAAAAATTAATTGGATATTAATTCGAAAATGTTGAATATAAATTAGACAAAATTAAATGTCAATTTTTGATAAAAATATATATTAATTTACAATTTAAGATTCATTTTGTGCTGAATATTATTTGTTGTTGATTAAACCAACATAAAATTGACCTTAAATTATAAATTTATAAATGTTTTTGTTGTATATAAACTTAAAAATTTGTATTTTCACCCATAACATTTAAATACAGATTTTTTCATACCATAGTGTATTCTCTCTCTTACTATATCATTTGATAAATTTTCTTTTGGTCAAGATTTGACCACACATACTTAAATACCCCCACTTTTTTTTAAGAGAATAGCTCACCTCCACTTGTTAAACTCAAAAATCTCTAGTTCGTATGAAAGTAAATTAAAAAATTTATAAAAAAATTTTGAAAAATTGATAGTTCAAAAAAATGTACAAAAATTAGTACCAAAATTATAAAAAATAAAGCAAATATTAAAAAAACTAAAAAAATAATCTATATAAAAACCATTATCAATGAGAATTTTAAAAGAATTTAAGCCGTGAATCAATTAAGACCTAATTTCAGGCAAAAATGTGAAACTCAGATAAAAAAGTCCTCAAATCGTGAAAAATGTGTGCTATTTTTTATTTATATTGAGTATTATTTACAATTAAGAAGTAAGTGACAAAATACATGTTGTCAAATACATAAAATTTTGAATTAATTTTGTGGAATAAATAATTGCATAATATGTAGTTCTATATGTTTTATGGAGTAAATAATAAAAAAATAATACTTCAAAAACAGAAAAAATAAGATAATAATACGAGAGAGAGAGAGAGAGAGAGAGAGAGAATAAGATAGATCTAAAGAGAGTTAGATAAGCGATAGGAGTCTTAGAAAAATTTGGCATGAGAACCGTTAGATCAATAATCGTCAAGCGATTTGACCCGCGAAAAACTAAAGACAAATAAATCTAACTATTTTATTATATTGATAATTTATTTAAAAGAGATATGAGATAGAGAGAGAAAAAGAGTTACATGAAATATGGGAGACTTAGAGTTATAAAAGAAATGAAAGTCTAATTAGGATCGTCAGATCAATAATCCTCAAATAATTTGAGCCGCGAAAAGCTCAAGACAAACAATCTAGTTACTTTATTATATAGACTAGTCATTACCCATGTCTGAAGGCACTATACAACAAACAAATTTTTTGTAAACAATTGTCCAAATTTAAAAAAAATGGCCTAAAAATATCCATACAAATTCTTCTTTTAAAATAGCTCAAAATATATTGTCGATTATATTCTCCATATTAATGGAACTGTTATAAAAATATATAAAAACTCTCTAAAATAACACCATATATACAAATGCCTATGAAAAAAAATACTAACATAATCTATTAAAATTTATAATCTTTAAGTAATAAATTAAATAAATAAAATTTTGCTCATTTATGAAACTCACGAATTATCACCTCTACTGTCACTTCATTCAATAACACAACATAATTATCAATTCAACTACCATATTTTCAATCCACTCTATCTCCGTGTAATAAATACCTCAAAAAAAAAATCAACCAAATTTTGCTCATTATAAACTCATGAATTTATTATCACTATCACCATTCAATCCCAAATGACACAATATAATTATAAATTTAATTAATAAATGTTCAATCCTCCACATGTAAATATACACAAAAACACACTCACAAATTTTTTTTTGGGTTACCAACAAACCCTTATAACCAATAATTATTTTTATTAGAAATACAATAATTTAAGTTTTTAAAGTAAAATAATAATATATTAATTTACAATTTAAAGTTCATTTTATGTTAAATATTATTTAGTGGTTATAGTCAATGTACTATTTTTTATTTACATTCAGTGTTATTTACAAATTAAGAAGCAAATGACAAAATATATACGATCAGATATATAAAAATTTTAAATTAGTTTCAAGGAATAAATAATTGGATGACATGTAATTTCATATGTTTTATGGAGTAACTAATAACAAAAACAACACAAAAGAAAAAAAAATAGTATGAGAGAAAGAGTGTGTAAGATAGATAGAAAAATAAAGAGAATTATATGAGAGACTTAGAATTATAAAAAGAATGAAAATCTAATTAGGACCATCAGATCAAAATGATTTGAGTCGCGAAAAGCTGAAGACAAATAATCTAGCTACATTATTATATAGATGTTATGTGTTAAATGTTTATTGTTATTTTCGGTGTTTTTTTATTCAAAGTTTGCAGGTTTGACATGATTTTATTATTGTTAAATGTTATGTGTGAATTATGCTATTGCTATTTTCAGTACTTCTTAGTTATACATTTGTATGAATTTATAGAAGAAAAAATATTTAAATGTTAAAAAAAATTTCATAGACATTCAAAACCAAACTAATCACAAAAACCAAAAAATTCAAAACCAAGCGAATCACCAATAAAAAAATAATAAGTGATATCAATTGCACAAAAAAAATTCAAAACCAAGCTAATTACCAATAAAAAAACAACAATGACCAATAAAAAAAATAAATGAAACTAATTGCACCAAAAAACAATATTCAAAACCAACTATAAAATTTTTTTTCCAAGTCGTAGACATTCAAATTCAAGTTAATTACCGATAAAAAAAATAACAAAGCCAAATATTTGAGTAGTTTTATAGAATGAAAAAATATTTGAATGCTAAAAAAAAAAAATTCCAAGTTGTAGACATGCAAAGTCAATTTGCACCAAAAAAACAAAAAAAATTCCAAGTCAAGCTAATCACCAATAAAAAAATAACAAGTGATACCAATTGCACCAAAAAAACAAAAAAATTCAAAGCTCAAGTTAATAGCAATAAAAAAATAACAAGTAATTGAATTTATAATTATATTGTGTTATTTAGTTGAATGGTGACAATGGTGACAAATGTATATGTCTTATAAATGAGTAAGATTTTATTTATTACTTAAAAATTATAAATTTTATTAGTATTTTTTTTCCCAAGGTATTTGTATATGTGATATTGTTTTGAGAAAATTTTTTTTATATATTTTTGGGATAGTTCTATTAATATGAAGGATATGATCAATGGTATATTTCAAGTTATTTTAAAAGAATTGGTATGAATGTTTTTGACTTACTTTCTTTTTCAAGATAAACAATTACTTGCGATTTTTTTATAGGTTATATAATGTCTTTAGACACGGACAATGACTAGTAATAATATATAATATTTAAGTCTTGGAAAAAAAGGAACAAGGTAATACTGCGATGTCGATCCCCATCCTCGAAACTTGTCAGCTTACTGTTTAAATTTTTGAATTCAAATTTTTTAGCATATCATTTAAATTTATAAAATTCATTCCAGGTGTTTTTCCTTTCCTAATGCCTAAGTCAAACACACCATGAAGGATTAGATTAGATTTGAAGTTCAATACTAGACACTCTAATGATGTTTATGTTGTCTTGACAACAAAAACAAACCATTAACAAACCCAATTTAACTTATTAAAAGACCATCAAATTCTAAAAAGAAAAATCAAACTACAAACTCTTCAAGTTGATTAATACAGTTGGAAACAATATATGAAAGAAACAATTACATAGTTTTGTTATACATGGTAGTTTCTAAGACATGAATAGTATTATGATTAATATAATGAATCTCATATTAGTATAAGACTTGTAAAAGTAAAATTTGACTTCACTGAACCTCTTTGCATCTATAAAAAAATTTGGGGGCCCGAAAAACAAAATTTAATTTAATTATACATTGATCTAAAAAGTTTTATTTGAGACTTTAAAAACAAATCTAGACTTAATTAAACTTGAATCTAAAATTTTTAAAAATAATTTAAAGTTAAGTAAATTTAAATCAAAAAAAAAAAATTTGTGTTCCCCAAAAATATGGGACTCTAGGCGACGACTTCGATTGCCTAGCCTAAGGGGCGGTCATGACTATTTAACTCTTGATGGTAATGATATGAGACATTCACCATCTCCAACACTTCTTCTGGTTTTTTTCTTTTGTAAATATCATTTGAATTTTGATAGGCAATTATATTTTTACACTGCAGGGGAGGGTAGGGGTGGAGCTATCCTTTGGCCCAAACAGTTGCAAGGATATATATTAAGCACAAAAACCTGAACATTGTCAAGAGAATTGGCCCCACCTAGAAAATTCTTACTGTGAAGACAATGGAATAATCTTCCAATTTTAATAATAAAATATTTATACTCTCTCAATTTACAAGGGTGTGGCCCACGACACTTTTTCTTACTAAAATAGTATCGTTTAAATTTACATGTAAATAAAAATCAAATATTAGCATCAATTTTGATGGCTCAAATGATGTGGTAAGGAGGACCCAAGAACATTTAATTAATGTGAGTGTGCCACTTCATTTGAACTACTAAATTTAGTCCCAATTTTTGTTTAATTTGAAATAAAATAATATGAACTTTTTTAATCAATTCAATTTCCAATAAAGAACATTTGAATTTTAGAATACAAAAACTTCATAGTTATTTTGCCCTAACTTTTTCTAATTGCATCATGTTGAATGTTGTCAAAAGAAGACTTTGCAATAACAAAGGAGAAGATTTTGTTATAAACTCTTTAAAAGTGTTAATATTTAATTAGTCACTAAAATTGTAATTCATTAAGAATCTATTAATCAGGTACAAATTCTTTCAAATTATAATTACTATTTATTGGAGCAAAATTTGTCCCACTCTCCATGTAAGTTAAGTTGAACTCGGTCGACCTCCAAGTTAGCTTTCTGATGGTCTAGGTTAGTTCTTCGACGGTCCTGGTCAGCTTTTCGAACTCTAGGAATCTTACAAAGAAGTCGAAGACAAAAGGTGGAGCTTCGGGGGTCGAAGTTCCGATGGTTAAGTTAATAATCTGGTGAAAGCTAGAAAGGTATATTTAGGAACATAGTTGTATACCTTTCGTGTTTCTCCTGAGCTCCCTTTTATAGACGGGGAATTAGTTTCTTTAGGGGAGTGGACCCTAGGATCCTCCATCTGTTGTTGGGAAATCAGATTCCTTCTGTTTGAGGAGTTTGGTCTTCCTCACTCAAATTCACTGAACTTCCATCCAAATGTATGAACTAAACATACATCAGCCAAAATCCAATTGATCTATCAGTCTCACACCCCAATTATCAAACATAATTTGAACAAAAAACCCCCATTCCTAAATCAACAAAAATATCCAAAAACCTCAAATCCACATCATATAACAAAAAAATTCACTTATCCATACCATCACATTACATTCTGATGATACTCAAAATGATTCTTGAGCATGAGCTCGGGAACGGAGGTCGAACATGGAGGTCAAACATGGGGGTCAGGTATGTTAAGCTCAAAAAGTCAGAGCTATGCAGAGCTCAAAAAACCAGAGCTAAAGCTCCCCTCAAGCGAGATAATAAATTGAAGCAATGAGGAAGCAGTTGGTTACCGCAAAGAACTCGTCAGGCGGTTTGAAATAACACTCAAGGCACAAAATCCTCAACCAACCAAGATATTCTCTTAAGATCAAGGAAAATTCCTCGGATAGATGACAAGGATCACGGATCAGATCCCATAGATTAAAGGATACCCCTATAAATACTATGTAACGCCCCCAACAGAGGGAAAAAAACCCTAGTATCACATCTTACATTCTGTAAACCTTTCGGTATAGTAAATAGTGAAGGAAGGAGTAAGAATCTCCACTGAAGAGTAGATTAGCCGAGCTTCCGAGCTGGTGAACCACTATATTTCTACTGTGTTAATCCTCCAACTCTCCAACAATTCTCAGTATCATTCCCTCGAGCCAAGTAGCTCAGATCCCAATAATTCCAATATTGTTTCTTTCATTTACTCGTCATCACAAAATTGCATCACGTTGAAATACACCATCAGTTTGGCGCCGTCTATGAGAAACGACTGTTCCTGTTATAAATAAACTGATCTTTCAGTGACTGATGGTATCAACGCAACATATGAGCCGAAGTCAGACAAATCTACCACGGATGCAAGATCAACAAGAAACTACTAATAGCAGACAACCTGAGAACGTCCAAGAGACCAATCCACCCGTGGGAGGTCTCCCCATGAATAACGAGATGGAGGCCCTTCNATATGAGCCGAAGTCAGACAAATCCACCACGGATGCAAGATCAACAAGAAACTACTAATAGTAGACAACCTGAGAACGTCCAAGAGATCAATCCACCCGTGGGAGGTCTCCCCATGAATAACGAGATGGAGGCCCTTCGCCTTGTCAATCAACGCTTGCTGAAACAAAATGAAAAACTCTTAAAGCTCTTACAACGCCCATAGGAGGTGCGATAGGCTCAAGAAGGACAAAATAATCCATCACCTAGGGAGCAATCGCACCTCGACCCCCTCAGGGAAGTCAACAAATAAGGGAAAACAACCAAACTATGGGGCCAGAACCTCGCATACCCCCCAGGAATGGACACAACGAAGAAGTACAAAGTCAGAATGGCGGGGGCGAGAGGAACGATTTTTCCCCTATCAACAGGAAAGAAGAGAACGGTACTGGGAGCAGTGCTTCTAGGGTATCCAGCAAGAACTTAGCCATATAAAGGAAGCCGTGAGAAGCAAGGCTCCAGTTACTATGGATGTCTTGGTACAACAGACTGAATCTCCGTTCACCACTGGCGTGTTGCACTTTCCCTTCCCTCTGAAATTCAAAGTACCGTAGATAGAGGCTTTTGACGGAACAAAGGATCCCGTAGATCACCTCAACACTTACAAGAACCAGATGGAGTTGCATGGATACCAGAATCCAGTGCGCTGTAGAGCCTTTACCATCATGCTAAAAGGCTCAGCCCTAGCATGGTTCAATAGGCTCCCCCCAGCCTCGATATCCTCCTTTAAGGAGCTATCCATATTCTTTGTGTCTCACTTTATAAGAGCTCAAACGTACAAAAATTCGAGTTACCACTTGCCAAATGTGAAACAAGGACCCACGAGAACCTCAGATCCTATGTTCAGAGGTTCAACTCGGAATCGCTGAAAGTGGACGTCCCAGACGAGAAATTTGTCATTACTGCATTTATAGCTAGTTTAGGCGTACAATCTAAAGACCTGATGTTCTCTATTTCAAAAAATCTCCAAGCCAGCATGGCCAAGACAGAAAAGTACATAAACGGCGAAGAAGCTCTCCTCTCAAAAGTGGAGAGCTCATCCATGCAAAAAGACAAAGGGAAAAAGGAGAAAAAGAGGTACCGAAGTCCCATAAGAGAAAGAGGACGAGATAGGTCCCCAAGAAGAGACAGAGATCGCTCTCCCAAAAGAAGGGGGACGTCAAAGATCGCCTGGGACCACTTCATCCAGAGCTNCTGAAGTCCCAGAAGAGAAAGAGGACGAGATAGGTCCCCAAGAAGAGACAGAGATCGCTCTCCCAAAAGAAGGAGAGACGTCAAAGATCGCCTGGGACCACCTCATCCAGAGCTGTAGTCGAGGTACGCACCTCGGCAGATTTTCCCTCTCACCACAACAATGTCGCAAATCTTATATGAAATACAAAATGAAAAATTCCTGAGGTAGCCACCTCGGATGAAAGTGGACCCGGTGAAAAGGGACCCCTCAAAGTACTGTGAATGCCACAGAGATCATAGTCATCATACTGATGACTGCATTCAGTTGAAAAAAGGAGATAGAGTTCCTGATCCAACGAGGGTAGTTGCGTCGTTACATAGCCCAAGAGAATCTGAATCGAGCCCCACCACCTCAGCAGCAGGCTCCTGCGCAGCACCAACAACCTCTAGGAGAGATCGGGGTAATACCAGGGGGTTTTGCAGGAGGCGGGGAATCTAGTTCAGCCAGGAAAGCCCACCTACGCAGAATCAGAGCTGGTGAGGCTCTGGAGGTGTACGTTGTGTCTAAGACACCACGGCTGAGCTCAGACATCATATTCTTAGATGCAAACTTGAAAGGATACCAACACCCCCATGACGACCCGCTGGTGGTAAGGGTTGTTGTGGCCAACAGAACTGTTCACCGGGTTCTGATAGATAACGAAAGCTTAGCAGATATCATATTTGCTTCCGCATTTGACAAAATGAGCATAGAAAGGGAAAAGTTGGATCCCGTAAATACTCACTTATTGGGATTTGCAGGAGAACGGGTGTTGCCACTGGGCTCAATCCAGCTTGTGCTCACTATGGCAGACCCCCCTACCTGGCAACTACTACAATACGATTCCTAGTAGTTGATGCCTCATCTGCATACAACATGCTGCTCGGGAGACCTTCTCTCAATGCAATTAAGGCCATCCCCTCGGCCTATCATCTGGTCATGAAATTCCCTACGAAAAATAGAGTTGGAGTGGTCCGAGGAAATCAACATGTTGCAAGGGAATGTTACTTGACTTCGATGAAGCAGAAAGAAGTTGAAAACATATGACTAGATGAGCTGGACATGAGGGACGAACTGGGCACCAGGCCAATGTCATCGAAAGAGCTAGAGCCAGTTCAACTTGATGAAGAGCCAAAACATCTCGTCTACATTGGGACTAAACTGAGTAGAGAGGTTAAAGACCTTCATATCCTGTTCTTGAAGGAGAATATGGGGGTGTTCGCTTGGAAACAAGAAGACATGGAAGGCATTGACCCCTCGGTTATCATTCACAAGCTGAGTATGAATCCTACCTGCAAGCCCGTCAAGCAGAAGCGAAGGAGTTTTGTCCCAGAGCATCAGAAGACAATCAATGAGTAGGTCGACAAGCTTTTTCACGCCAGAGCTATCAGGGAAGTAGATTACCCTATATAGTTGGCCAACGTGGCTCTTGTCAGGAAAACCAACGATAAATGGCGACTCTACATAGACTTTACTAATCTCAACCGAGCGTGCCCTAAGGATAGTTTTCCTTTACCCCGGATCAATTTAANACGCCAGAGCTATCAGGGAAGTAGATTACCTTATATGGTTGGCCAACGTGGCTCTTGTCAGGAAAACCAACGATAAATGGTGACTCTGCATAGACTTTACTAATCTCAACCAAGCGTGCCCTAAGGATAGTTTTCCTTTACCCCGGATCAATTTAATAGTGGATGCCACCGCTGGGCACGAACTCCTCAGTTTTATGGACGCTTTCTCATGTTAGAATCAAATCAGGATGGATCCAATCGACCAGGAGAAGACCTCTTCCGTGACTGAGCAGGGGACTTACTACTATTAGGTTATGTCTTTTTGGTTGAAGAACGTGGGAGCTACCTACCAACGTCTGGTGAATTGAATATTCCAAAGGCAAATTGAAATATTCATGGAGGTCTATATCGATGACATGCTGNTTAGGTTATGTCTTTTTGGTTGAAAAACGTGGGAGCTACCTACCAACGTCTGGTGAATCGAATATTCCAAAGGCAAATTGAAATATTCATGGAGGTCTATATCGATGACATGCTGGTGAAGTCATTGAAGACAGAACTCCACATTGCACACCTAGCAGAATCATTTCAGGTCTTTAAGGAATACAAGATGAAACTAAACCCAGCCAAAAGTGCCTTTGAAGTCTCTACGGGAAAATTTATGGGTTTCATAGTAAACAATAGAGGAATAGAGGCTAACCCCGAAAAAGTTAAAGCAGTCCTAGATATGCAGCTACCATCTAATGTAAGAGAAATTCAACGCCTGACAGGGATAATAACAGCCTTGGGACGCTTTGTGTTCAGATCAAGCGACAAGTGCCAACCTTTCTTTCAAGTCCTAAAAAATATATTCCATTGGAATACTCGATGCGAAGAGGCATTTAGGGCCCTGAAGGTTTACCTGAGTTCCCCACCTCTACTGGCAAGCCCCTTAGAAGGGGAGGTACTTACTCTATATTTGGCTGTTTCAGATTTCTCGACCAGCGCAACTCTGATGAGAGAGAGAAACAGAGCTCAGCAGCCGGTCTACTACTGCAGCAGAGCTTTAAGGGGGGGGCAGAGTAGAGATACCCAAAAATGGAGAAACTAGCTTTGGCTTTGATAACCACAGCCAAAAGACTTAGACCATACTTCCAGGCGCACACCATCGAGGTACCAACAAAGCAGCCGATGAAGCAAGTGCTACATAAACCAAAGTCCTCAGGAAGGCTAGTAAAATGGGCTATAGAGCTCAGCGAGTTTGATATTAGGTTCAAGCCAAGAACTGCAATCAAAGGGCAAATTTTAGCGGACTTCATTGAAGAATTTGAGACACCAAAACCTCTGGAGACCACGCAGCTGATACCCGACCTCCCCATATGGAAGCTTTCCGTAGATGGAGCCGCCAATGCTCAGGGGAGCGGGGTAGGCTTAATCTTAACCTCCCCAGATGGAGTAAATGTTGAATACACACTCAGATTTGGGTTTAAGGTTTCAAATAACGAGACAAAATACGAGGTTGTCATAGTTGGACTCAACCTTGTCCATTCAATGGAGGCAGAACAGTTGGAAATCTGAGGCGATTCTCAACTAGGAGTAAAATAGATAGAAGAGTCTTACGAGGCTAGAGGCAAAAAAATGGTGTTTTACCTCAGGAAGGTACAGGAGCTAATCAAGAAGTTTGTACGAGTCCAGATTAGACACGGCCCAAGAGCTGAAAACTCACGAGCAGACGCCCTGGCGAGGCTGGCAACAGCTTCTCAGGAAAGTTTGGACCGATTAATTTCGGTGGAGCACCTAGTTGAACTATCTATATGTAGAGAATATGAAGAGGTGCTGCCTATGCACACCTCATCGAGCTGGATGGACCCCATCATTGGATATCTCAAGGATAGAGCTTTGTTAGAAGATCCCAAAGAGGCCGCAAAGCTAAGATCCAGATCAGCTAGGTTTTCTATTTTGCAGGGAAGTTTATATAAGCGAGGTTTCTCAACACCTCTCCTTAAATGCGTGGGAGCTGAAGATGCCAATTACATACTTAGAGAGATCTATAAAGGGGTTTGTGGCAACCACATCGGAGCTCGGGCTCTTACGAAAAAGACGCTACGACAGAGATATTACTGGCCCACCATGCTCACGGATGTCACTGACTTGGTCAGAATATACATTGTCTGTCAATTGCATGCTAATATCCCCCATTATCCTTCGGAGCTCTTAACTTCAGTAGTAAGTCCATGGCCTTTTCAGCAATGGGGATTAGACATACTTGGGCCCCCAAGAGTGGGACAATGTAAGTTCGTCATAATAGGGGTAGACTACTTCACCAAATGGGCAGAGGTAGAGCCTTTGGCCACGATTACAGAGCATAAAGTCCAAAACTTCACATGGAAGTCAATAATCTGCAGGTTTGGTATTCCCAGGGCGATCGTCTCCGATAATGGAAAACAATTCGACAACCCGAAGTTCAGAAACTTCTGCACTGAGCTAGGGATTAAGAATTACTTTTCAGCTCCAGCCCATTCTCAATCCAATGGACAGGTGGAGGTCATCATCAGAACCATAAAAGCAGCCCTGAAAACTAAATTGGAAGGTCTANTGGACAGGTGGAGGTCATCATCAGAACCATAAAAGCAGCCCTGAAAACTAAATTGGAAGGTCTAAAAGGTAAATGGATGGAACACCTCCCAGAAGTACTATGGGCTTACAGAACAACTGTCAGGTTGGCGACTCAGGAAACACCGTTTGCTTTGGCCTTTGGAATCGAAGTAGTGGCACCAGTCGAGATTGGACTTCCATCCCCCTGAACTGAGTTCGCCAACGAAGGGGACAATAATGAGTCCCTTCTACTGAGTTTGGATCTTATAGAGAAAAATAGGGATACAGCTTTGCATCATATCAAAAGTTATCAGAGGAGGACAACCAGATACTANGAGTCCCTTCTACTGAGTTTGGATCTTATAGAGAAAAATAGGGATACAGCTTTGCATCATATCAAAAGTTATCAGAGGAGGACAACCAGATACTATGATAGGAAGGTCAGATGAAGGAGTTTCAAGGTGGGTGATCTAGTGCTCAAAAAACTTCTGTTGGCAAGGAAGGACCCGACTCATGGGAAGTTGGGGGCAAATTGGGAAGGTCCGTACATCATCTCAAAGGTGATAAGGCTGGGAAATTATGAGTTGTGAATCGAGGAAGGCAAACTCCTACCTCATTCTTGGAATGCGGAGCATCTTAAGAGATTTTTTTTGTAAGCTTCTTCTTTAATCTGATTATTCTCAATAAAATTGCATGTCTTTATTTTCNTATGATAGGAAGGTCAGATGAAGGAGTTTCAAGGTGGGTGATCTAGTGCTCAAAAAAACTTCTGTTGGCAAGGAAGGACCCGACTCACGAGAAGTTGGGGGCAAATTGGGAAGGTCCGTACATCATCTCAAAGGTGATAAGGCTGGGAAATTATGAGTTGTGAATCGAGAAAGGCAAACTCCTACCTCATTCTTGGAATGCGGAACATCTTAAGAGATTTTTTTTGTAAGCTTATTCTTTAATCTGATTATTCTCAATAAAATTGCATGTCTTTATTTTCTCCCTGCGAAATTGCTTAAAAACGAGCTCAATAACTCACGATGAACTCTTAAGTTCATAAAAACGAGTTCAATAGCTCACGATAAACTCCTAAGTTCATAGGAATGAGCTCAGAAGCTCACGATGAACCCTTAAGTTCATAAAAACGAGCTTAGAAGCTCACAATGAACTCCTAAGTTCATAAGAATGAGCTCAAAAGCTCACGATGAACCCTTAAGTTCATGAAAATAAGCTCAATAGCTCACAATGAACCCTTAAGTTCATCAAAACGAGCTCAATAGCTCACGATGAACTNAGTTCATAAGAATGAGCTCAAAAGCTCACGATGAACCCTTAAGTTCATGAAAATAAGTTCAATAGCTCACAATGAACCCTTAAGTTCATCAAAACGAGCTCAATAGCTCACGATGAACTCATAAGTTCATGGAAACAATCTCAACAGCTCGAACCCTTAAGTTCATGAAAATGAGCTCAATAGCTCACGATGAACTCCTAAGTTCATGAAAACGAGCTCAATAGGTCACAATGAACCCTTAAGTTCATGAAAATGAGCTCAATAGCTCACGATGAACTCCTAAGTTCATGAAAATGAGCTCAACAGCTCACAATGGACCCTTAAGTTCATGAAAACGAGCTCAATAGCTCATGATGAACTCCTAAGTTCATGAAAATGAGCTTAATAGCTCATAATAAACCCTTAAGTTCATGAAAACGAGCTTAATAGCTCACGATGAACTCCTAAGTTCATGAAAACGAGCTCAATAGCTCACGATGAACTCCTAAAGTTCATAAAAATGAGCTCAGTAGCTCTCGATGAACTCCTAAGTTCATCACAATGAGCTCAGCCACCTACGGTGAGAAGTTTAAAAAGAAAAAAACCCTTTCAGAAGAAGTTGCAGAACCATGAGGTCTACAAGTCCAACATCATGAAAACCCAAACAGTTCCCAAGTCCAGAATTGAAATCGACAGCTTTATTCCCATTAAAGATAAAGCTATGCCAGACACCCCCAAGCCTTCAAGAATAAGGTCGCTTTAAGCTCCATGCCTCTCAGCTCACCACAACCTAAGCTCGACTGCATAAACTTACAGAATCGCCAAAGCCAACATGAAACGTAGGGAGTAGCTAGTGATGAGATTTACCATTTACTCTCATCCAATGAGCTCAAGTATGAAACTCCCAAAGCATTCTTACTTCAAGAAAAGCTCAGACTCCTTCAAGCAAGGGGGACAAGGGGAGACTAAAGTAAAAATGCACAGCTAGAGCACAGCTCAAAGATGAGAATTCAAATTCATAGTCTCATAGGGGTCAGTGTACCATAACTGCAGTTCAGAAAGCTGTGAGTCAACTGTACAACTCAAAACCAGAGAAGTTACATTTTCAAAATGAACTCATAGTTATAAATTTTTGATCATATTTCAAAATAAAATCCTAAGTCTCTGAAGGTGAATTTGGGGAAGGGTTCTGTAGTTCAGAAGTTGAAGTTTTCGCAACATGAGTAGATTGGGAGCTCGACAGAAAAAGTAGCTAAAAAATCTGAAACCTCCGTCGGAGAAGAGGATGAAACCTTGGTAGTCGATATCATTGTAGTTCCTGGAGCAGGTAGAGAAAGAGGGATCTCAGGAGTCATTAAGGCAGGAATCTTGACCTTTGCTGGGGATGAGCTCAAGGCCAGTGCCTCGGAGACGAGGTCGACTGAGAAGGAAGCAACCTTAGAAGCAGGAGGGGGAACATTGCTGAGATCAGAGTCGGCCACCTTATCCTCAGCGGTGGGATCGAAATTAAAATCCAGTTTAGGGTAGATCTCTTCAGCCCTGTCCTGAAAAACAAGCCACCCAGGCCCACTGAATTGTGACATTATTAGTCAATTCGGCAATTAAGCAATCTTTTTCCTTGACAGCTGCCCTCGCCACCTCGAGTTCATTCTGGAGGATGTCACTCGTCTCCGCAATAATGTCATATTCTCTCTTCATAGTTTGGAAGGAACTTGAAGCTTCAAGAGACTCCCGGCTGGCTCTGAGCCAATCATCTATTTTGTGCTTAAGTTCCCCTGAGGTTTTCCTGAGCTCTTCCTTTGTTCTCTTAAGTTCCTCTTTGCAGCTCTTTCCCTCGCATGCAATCTTCTCCCTCACATGCAATCTTCTCCCTCTCATCTTCCAGACTCCTATTTAAAGAGTTTTGCTTCTCCACCTGCTCCTGCAAGCCCTGCACCTGGGCCTTGAGGTCACTATTCTCCAAGGACAGTTCAATAACCTTGAGTTCAAAAGCCTTGGAAGTTTTAACTAAACCTTCCATGGCTTGGATCCTCTTCAGCAGCCCGCTGACATGGAGGGCAATCTGAAAGTGAGAAAAGGTCAGATGAGAATGAGTAAAATGAATGAAAAATGTATGCACATAAAACATAAAACTTATGAATGTAGCAGGAAAAAGAGCAGTAGATATAGAGCTCCCATGAGGCATGGAAGCTCGCTGAATGTTAGATTCGGGGAGAATGGAAGCAATGGCCTCTGTAGCCCTTTTCACATTATCAATCAAAGAACTCGAACTTGCTTCTGCATTCCCCCTTTTTTCATGCTTACGTATCCCAGAAGCCTTCTGAGGAGGCCCCCCAGTTAGGCAAGAAGGGATGGCTCCAGGCAAGAGGTGAGAAACTGTCTCTAAAGATTTCTTGACCTCACCTGAAGAGGGAAAGACAGAAATCAAGCTTAGGTCAGGGACCTTACCAGAGGAGGGCAGTCTCGTCTTTTGAGGAAAAGAGCTCTTTGTAACCTTCGAAAAGCCAAAAGAGGATTGGGGCCCCTTTTGAGTTACAGAGGATGATTCCAATCTCGGAGCTTTGACTTCAAAAATTGGATCACCCCCTGGGCTGACCTCAACCTTACGTTTGCTTCCAGCCCGAGTCTTCCTCATCATAGATAATTTATCAGAGCGATCCTTCGTAGTAGGCTCCATTAAGGAAGAACCTGAAAATCGAGAAAGAACTGTCAAAAAAAAAGGGAGAAGAGGTAAAAGGCAGTGGCAGAGGTGAAAGGGACAATACTTGCCAATTTCTCAGTACTAATGGCAGAAAGAGGAGATGAATTTTCTACCCTCACTTCAAGAGGACTAAACCCAAGCCTCACAAGGACTTGAGGTTGGATTAGCTCTGAATATCTCTCTGATTTACAGTTCTCCAAGCTCCTCAGGACCCATTCGTCTGCAGCACTGAGGTCTGTCCGGATGCCTAAGAAACGAAACCAGCAAAACAAGGTTAGCCAAAGGGAAAACAAGAACTTATTCCACCTTGCATATAAAGAAGCTCACCCAAGTTGTTAAGGGCAGACCACCCCCGAGGGACGGGAAGAGTGTCTGTTATGTCGACAGGATTGAACTCCCACTCCCTTCCCCACACAAAAAAGAATGATTTTTTCTAACACTTGTGGGAGCTCGGGAGATCAGAGATAAGAACCTTGATTTTCACTCGTTTAGAGATATACAAAAAGCCATCAGTGGGAAGATATTTGACATTGAAGAATTTCATGAGCAAAGACACGGTGGGGACACCCAGATCATGTTTCTTAAAGAAGACAAAAATACTAACTATCACCTCCAAAAAGTTAGGAGAAAGTTGGGCAGGGCAAACATTGAAATGTTACAAAATATTTTTGATGAAGGGATGCAGGGAAAAGCGAATGCCGTTCTCAAAAGCAGCCAGGAAGAAGCACACTTTTATAGGGACAAAGAAATCGTATAAGGTAAACATATCTGGACTCCAGAACTGGAGGCCTTGAGAAAACCCAAAGCGGCAGCCAGCACCTTCGTGTAAGAAAGAACGATGTCACTACACCCCACAAACTCGGAGGCCCTGGGGGCAGCAACACCACCCCCAGCACTGCCTGAAATTCCCACGCCACTTACTTTGGTTTTGCCTTTGTTGGGAGATTTCAAGGCAGGAGGAAGCTCCTCAGTGCCTCCCTCGACATTGATAGAATCGACTCCGAAAAAATCATTTATCTCTAACCCCACATCCCCTAGGTCAGAATCTTCCTCGACGAACCCATCTTTCATTAGCGAAACAGACGATCCCGTGGTTTTAGAGGAAGCAGACATAGCTGGACAAGAATAAGGAAGCTGAAAAGACCTATAAAGAGGGGGGACCTCGGAGAAACACTCTTTGAGAGCCCAAGGAGCAAGACACCAAAAATCAATGGCAAAAATCCTAACTGTAGAGTAAGGGTCCAAGAAGAAAGGAAGACGAGACAGGGGAATACTTCGGCTCCTAGCGTAGCAAAATTGAAAGGCCCAAAAATGCCAAAAACCACCTCAGACTTGAGGGATCCAGGGCAAGGAGCGGGAAAAAAAAATGTACCTAACCACAAATTGGTGACGGATTAAAGCACAAGGAAGGGATTCGAAACCAAATCACGCTAAGCCTCCAAGTCGAAACTGGGGTAACCGTCCCTCAGAGAAAATCCTAAAACCAGAGACAGAATGAGGAAGATGAAGTCGTGAAAGGATAAGGAAACAGAAAAGGATCTGTAGAGTGAGGAACAAATCGGTGATCCAGGGGTATTTAAAGCTAACAGTACCGTGGGCCTCAAAACGGGCAACATGCGCAAGGAACGAGGAAGAAAATGATTACTAACAACTGCTTTAAAATTAAAATAATAATAATAATAATAAATATATATATATATTCCTGCATAAACTGATTGAGAAGCCATTATTGTTACATCCTAAGTTCAGCCCTTGCCCGAGCCAGCTCAACCAAGAGATGGGGGGCAACTGATGATACTCAAAATGATTCCTGAGCATAAGCTCGGGAACAGAGGTCAAACATGGAGGTCAAACATGGGGAACAGGTATGTTGAGCTCAGAAAGTCAGAGCTATGCAAAGCTCAGAAAATCAGAGCTAGAGCTCCCCTCAAGCGAGATAATAAACTGAAGTAGTAAAGAAGCAACTGGTTACTGCAAAGAACTCGTCAGACGGTTTGAAATAACACTCAAGGCACAAAATCTTCGATCAACCAAGATACTCTCCTAAGATCAAGGAAAATTCCTCGGATAAATGACAAGGATCACAGATCAGATCCCATAGATTAAGGGATACCCCTATAAATACTATGTAACACCCCCAACAGAGGAGCAAGAACCCTAGTATCACATCTTACATTCTGTAAACCTTTCGGTATAGTAAATAATGAAGGAAGGAACAAGAATCTCCATTGAAGAGTGGATTAGCCGAGCTCTCGAGCTGGTGAACCACTATATTTCTACTGCGTTAATCCCCCAACTCCCCAACAATTCTCAGTATCATTCCCTCATGCCAAGTAGCTCAGATCCCAATAATTGCAATATTGTTTCGTTCATTTACTCGTCATCACAAAATTGCATCACATTAAAATACACCATCACATTCCAATACAAAAATGTGATAGTCTATGAGACTGGACATTTGAATCAAACAAATCCCCCAGTTATACCACCACCAACAACCCACCATATGTAGACAACAACACTCCACAAATTAGACTAGATTTGAAGTGAAATCGGATCTAAAGTGAGACATGAGATAACGAGGCCGGATAGATCATATCCAAAGGAGAAATTTTTGAGGTTGAAAAACCTAACCCTAGACCGCACAATCTTGGTCTTCATCTCCAGAAATTTAGGATTTTGACGCTCAAAAAAGCCGGTTCAAATAGAGAGATTCAATAAGAAATTCCCCCCGTGTGTAATCCCACTTCCAAAGACAAGAGAGCTGCCAAGTTGTGCATTTTTTCATAAAGTCAAGAAGTCTCCCTTCACTTTGTTTCTTGGTTCTCTTTACCTTGGTGCCTATAGAGTGAGTTCGTTTATGGTAATAAGTCTTGCTCTACTAGCTCGCCAAGTGAGTTTGTAGGGTAAAATGTTCTTTTTTTTTATTTAAATTGTTAACACTAACCAATTTTTAATGGGAAAAATATCAATAAGTCTTATTTTTCAGAACAATTAAGTCCTACCATATTTACTTTAGCACTCAATTAAAGTAGTGATTGATAAAATTGAAAGTTGAAGTCTGAAAGTTGAAAACTGAATGTCGAATTTGTGGACTGTTTGGTATTCACTGAAATTTAAGTATTTAATTGAACTAAACTGTTTGATNTATTTAAATTGTTAACACTAACCAATTTTTAATGGGAAAAAATATCAATAAGTCTTATTTTTCAGAACAATTAAGTCCTACCATATTTACTTTAGCACTCAATTAAGGTAGTGATTGATAAAACTGAAAGTTGAAGTCTGAAAGTTGAAAACTGAATGTCGAATTTATGGACTGTTTGGTATTCACTGAAATTTAAGTATTTAATTGAACTAAACTGTTTGATAATTACACAGAGCTAACATCTAAAAATAAATTAATTTTCAGTTTTACCCTTCCACTCTTTAATTTAAAAATATTTATAAAATAAATCATAATCATTATTATTATATTGTAGTCCACATTTAACAAATATTTGATCAAAATAAATAAATAAATAATATCTGAATAACACAATAACAAATTGAAAAACATAATAAGTGAATAATAACATCTGATATAAAAAAGAACAATAACTAATAAATAATCAAATAATATTGAAAAAATACAATAAGTTAGATTTCATTAACAATATGTGTGTGTGTGTGTGTGNTAAATCATAATCATTATTATTATATTGTAGTCCACATTTAACAAATATTTGATCAAAATAAATAAATAAATAATATCTAAATAACACAATAACAAATTGAAAAACATAATAAGTGAATAATAACATCTGATATAAAAAAGAACAATAACTAATAAATAATCAAATAATATTGAAAAAATACAATAAGTTAGATTTCATTAACAATATGTGTGTGTGTGTGTGTGCAATCCATGTGTGTAAGTATGTGTGTGTGCAGTGCATATGTCTGTGTGTAATTATGTGTGTGCAATGTTTACAGTGCGTGCGTCTGTGTGTATAATTATAATTATGTATGTATATTTTTATTACAGAAGACAAGGAAAAGAAAAAAAAAAAGATCGACAAAGAGAATATATAGATTGGAGGTTTTAGAGAGAAGATTAATTAGAATTTTAATAGAATTGTAAAATATTTTGGAGTATAATTGTCATATTGTAAATATTATTAAAGATAGTTTTACTGAGTGCNTTAATTAGAATTTTAATAGAATTGTAAAATATTTTGGAGTATAATTGTCATATTGTAAATATTATTAAAGATAGTTTTACTGAGTGCTTTTAGCTTTCAGAATTAAGTAAAGGATCTCCTACTTAATATTATAGTCTATTTTTAAGGAGCACTTAACATATTAAAAGAGTTTAAATTTTGGTTATCAAATGAGCTTAATTAATAAGTGCTGAATACATTCATTTTAAGTGCTGAATTTGAATTAACAAACAGACCCTAAGTCTTACTTTTGATAATTTATTTCCAAGAAGTCCTATACTCTATCAATGGTTAATGGTTTGTTTTGTTCCAATTTTATCCTTCCCATGAAAACATAAATTATATTTTTTATATAATTTTATATTCAATTATATTTATTGAAATATGATTTGTTTTTTTATCTTAAATTTAAATCCAAGTAAGCTTTACTTTTAATTATCAAATCATCTACCCTATTGACATGCCTTTTATACCTTAAAACAATAATTCTTTTTTAATTAATTAAAAATGTGAAAGGGGAAGTATAAAAAAATATAATTACATGAACTTTTCTAGATGATTATATTCATATATTAGTTTTTATATTGTTAATTTGTATAATTATAAATCTTTATGATTGAGATTTGATAGTCAAGTGAGTCAAAATTTATATGTTTGAAAAAGTCAAATATTAAAAAAATAGAGTTTGTATGATTTATCATTTCTATAAGTATGTATTGTTAATTACGTATTTTGGGTGTTATGCACTAATTAAAAAAATAATAATTTATTTTGGGTCTTAATAATAAATATTGATGTGTTGATCGAAAGGACAAAATTAGAAGAAAACATATTATCGATAGAGTATAGAATTTTTTGAGAATAAAGTATCAAAAATAAGACTTAATTGCCCCCAAGGTAAGCATGGTAACACTTAATGGTTCTTCAAGANATAAAGTATCAAAAATAAGACTTAATTGCCCCCAAGGTAAGCATGGTAACACTTAATGGTTCTTCAAGAGGAACAATAAGAGTTATCAGGAATTTCCCCTTTTTTAATGTCGATTGGAGTCTTTATATCTTTTTTTGAAATATCAAAGAGTCTCTATTGCTCCGTTTGGTAGGAATAGGAAAGAGGAAAAGTATGAGAAATATAATTTATATCCTTCAAAACTAGAAAGTAAGAATGTATCACTTTCTTTTTTTTGTGTTTGGTTGGATGGATGAAAAATAACAATGACTAATTTTTATTTTTTTTTGTGCTGGTTAAGATTAGGGATAACAATCGAGTTGTGTCATATCAAATTCGTATTGAATCATAAAATTATGATTCTTATATATTTCTTATTCTCGTATCAAGTCATTTTTAAGTTCGTGTCGAATTATAATCAAGTTTGTGCCATAAAATTTGTGTCGAGTTCGAGTTCGAGTCGTGTCATCATGTTGAGTCGAAAATTTTCATCCTGCTCAAGATGAAAAAAATATTTTTTAATTTAAATTTTTTATTTTTTATTTTTATTTTGTATTTTGTATTTTTTATTTTAAAATTTGTATATATATATATATATATATATATATATATTATATCATTGTATTTTTATATAAAATTAATGTATATATAATATATAAATAAATAAGATATATCTCAACACAAAAAATTAACTTTTCATCTACTTTTCATCCGATTTTAG
Organism: Ilex paraguariensis; assembly: GCA_963454935.2. Taxonomy (NCBI): domain Eukaryota; kingdom Viridiplantae; phylum Streptophyta; class Magnoliopsida; order Aquifoliales; family Aquifoliaceae; genus Ilex; species Ilex paraguariensis. The sequence goes on along the minus strand of CAUOFW020001203.1, from coordinate 957,633 downwards.
AGAAATTGATTTTAATGAGTTGAAAGAAAAGCTAATTCATCCACATTTTTATCCTTCCTATTTTTCTTCCTTATTAAACATAATATTTTATTTAACTATTTAACTTTTTATCCTTCCATTTTTTCATTATACAAAACAGAACATATGTGATTGATCAAATGTTAGAGGGTCTCGGAGAAATTTACCCAAGAATAATTCTATACTGACCAGATTTTGGGACTGAAATTTAGTCGGCATAGAATTATTATTTATCCAAAATAAGGATAATTATACGATAGTAATAAAAAGCAAATACAAGTCCAGTCCAGTAAATTAACGACACGTTTCTCCAAACTCCATACGAGGTGACGTGGCAAACAAACTGTTCTATATTAATAACGAAATTCCAACCGATCAAGAACTTGGACATTTTTCCATCCAGGTTCATCTCATCCATGGATCGAATACACGAGCTTCTCTCTCCTCGATGACTCTGCCATTGGAAGCCTCCAGCTGAAATCTTCTCATACCAGAGCCAATATAGAGAGAGAAACATCCATACCCATTTCAATATAGAGAGAGGGAGAGAAGGAAATGAAGGGGAGCGCTATGAAGAATGGCTGCCCATGGAAAGTCGAGAAACAAGAGCCTTACCATGTCATTCACAAGCTTCCTCCTGGTGATAGTCCGTATGTTAGAGCCAAACATGTTCAGGTATGTGTGTGTTTGTGTGAGTTTAACCATTTCTTTGTAAATGATCTCCCATATTCTGATTTTTCCATTGCACTTACGTTTCCTTGGTTCCCAAAAATAAAATTCTATGAAGAAATGCTTGGTTTAAGTTTTTTATTATGGATTTCTGGATTTTATCTTTAATAGAATACTGAGATCTTATGGAATATATTAAGTTCAAAAAAGGAAAAACCAAATTAAGTAAAAAAATTATAAAATGTTAATTTGGTGGACCCTTTATAAATTTATTGGAGTCATGAACTTGTGTTAGATTGGTGGGTCAATCTTGGGATTCCAAATCTGATATGAGGTTACTGCAAAGTTTTGATTTGTGTTTGTTTTGGTTGGGGGTTGCACTGAGTTGACTCGTCCGACCGAGTCACTGTGTGTGGTTCAAGGAGGCCGTTTTTCCGGATCCATTTGTTTCAGGTTGACATTTTCCCCGGGGGGGTCACTGAGCTGAGTCATGTCTGAATCGTCCGACCGAGTCACTGTGTGTGGTTCAAGGAGGCCGTTTTTTCCGGATCCATTTGTTTCAGGTTGACATTTCTCTTTCTATTGTTGACAAGTTGTGTTCAAGTTGACAATAGTATAAATTGGTTGTTGGTATAGTTTTTTTGGGAAAGGCGCACCTAACCGAAAATTATAACTTTTGTAAAATTTAACATAATTTTTTTTTAGATGTAAGTTACTGAGAGGTCATGATTAATCGTGGGTATCTGTGATCGATTATAACCTATCTTAAACAATTATAATTTCTCTTTTTAAAATTATAATTTTACTATAAAAAATGATAACCGAGGATACGGTACCAAAAAAAAAAATTTCTAGTACCATGGACTTTCCCTAGTTTTTCAAATGCCATTGACTTGGTGGAAGTACTCGCCACCCAAATATTTTAAAGCACTCTGTGGATCCAAAACTCACTCCCAACATTTTTTTCACAATTCTACTTGATAGATTATTCATTGTGCATTGTGTGGACCCCTTTTATTTATCAGGTTCTACTTGAATTTAATCAACCATTAAGGATAAAGATCGAGAAAAAGTGTACTGAAGATGATCTAAATCCCACTATAGTTGCTAAAATTGGACTTGGTATTCTGTTCAATAGTAATTCCCTACTTATCTTTCATCTATTATGAAGCCAACTTTTTTTCCTTGGTCTTTTGTTCCGTCATATTCCTAATAACTTATCCAATTACAACGTATTAGCTACTAATATACCTTTCTTTTATCAAATCTCAAAGGTGTGGTCTAATCATGAGGGTAGTCTTTCATCATGGTGTCGAATCCCAAGTCTAAGACTCAATCAATGCAAGATTGATGATCTGGAGTTGAGGTATTTAAAATTATCTAGTGGAGCAGATCCTTGTGTAGGGTGGATGATCTAGATTTGAGGCAATCAAGGAAATTTAGCACTAGAGGCATCATAATACAATAAAAAAGGGCTTACCAAGGAATTAGAAACACAGATTGTAACCATAATGACAGCTCACTGTGTTGTTACCATATATTTTTATATCAAGTATGTTTAACCCCACCATATTATCCAAATTACTTGCTAAAAATTTTTTGTCCAAGTGAGACTCCAAGTTGGTTTTGGTTATTTGAAGTTTCGCAACTATGTTTTGCATTAAAAGCATCCTTATTTTGTGTGATTTTAGGGTTGGACAACTTTTCCACATTCACTCAGATAATTTAATACTTTTTTTTTATCTATTAATAAAACTTTTGTTTATTAAAAAACTGATTAATGGTTTGCGGTGTCCGGATTAGCTTATACACAGCTCGACTAATCCTCTCCTCGGTCTGATCGAAGGCAGGTCATCCATGCCGGAATTAGGATATTCATGAGAGATAAATTTATCACGAGAGTCCATGCACTAGGATCCTAATACAAACATTTTTTAGTAGCATTTGTTTTTTGTTGGTCCTATTGATATAAGATTTCCCACTCCCTATTTTGTCCTTATCTTGCTCAACAAAAGGACTAAAGGAACCTATTTCACTACCATTGTCTCCATCTACAGTTTGAATTCACAATCTTATTCTTAAAAGAATAGAACCCAAGGCACCAAATAACTTAACTTGGTATGGACAAAGCACGAAATGAAAGATTATTTATCTACGGCAATGTTAATTGGATAATAATTTTCGAGCGACTAACTTACTTGAGAGAAGATTGATCAGCTTACTTTGAAAATGGCTTNTTATTAAAAAACTGATTAATGGTTTGCGGTGTCCGGATTAGCTTATACACAGCTCGACTAATCCTCTCCTCGGTCTGATCGAAAGCAGGTCATCCATGCCGGAATTAGGATATTCATGAGGGATAAATTTATCACGAGAGTCCATGCACTAGGATCCTAATACAAACATTTTTTAGTAGCATTTGTTTTTTGTTGGTCCTATTGATATAAGATTTCCCACTCCCTATTTTGTCCTTATCTTGCTCAACAAAAGGACTAAAGGAACCTATTTCACTACCATTGTCTCCATCTACAGTTTGAATTCACAATCTTATTCTTAAAAGAATAGAACCCAAGGCACCAAATAACTTAACTTGGTATGGACAAAGCACGAAATGAAAGATTCTTTATCTACGGCAATGTTAATTGGATAATAATTTTCGAGCGACTAACTTACTTGAGAGAAGACTGATCAGCTTACTTTGAAAATGGCTCGAGAGAGAGGGGTCCGAACCTCTTCCTGTGCCTGATCGATGGCTTTCTAGAAGAGATTGTTTTCAAGACCAGAGGCACATATGAGAGTTTCAAGGGCAATGGACCATGTTGGCACTAAACACATTTTGTCCACACACATGCACACCTAAACTATATGTGTCAACACTAAGATTTGAACCATTCGTTACCTCTCCTTTTCCAATCCATGCCACCCGTGTTCAAGGATCAAAATGTCGTGTCGACACGTCCGAAACGTTTCGGAATTTCAACACTCCGAAACGAAACAGTANGCCCGTGTTATACCAATTTAGCTTTATATATTAAGTACTTTTAAGGGAAAATGTGTGTTGGAACATCCCATGTGATGGAAATGCCTGGCTTGATTCATTTTCCTCTCTGCATAGATTTATATGAATGTAGTTATTTCAGACTCTGAGAAATGTATCAACTCCTGTAATTTGGTCACCGTGTATCTGCAATTTCTAGTTATTGATTTTTCATTGCTTGCTTTGTATGTTTCCCCAGTTAGTTCAGAAAGACCCAGAAGCAGCGATAGTTTTGTTTTGGAAGGCGATAAATGCTGGTGATAGAGTAGACAGTGCACTCAAAGACATGGCAATAGTATTGAAACAACTAGATAGGACTGAAGAAGCAATTGAAGCTGTTAAGTCCTTCAGAGACCGCTGTTCCAAACAAGCACAGGAATCACTAGACAATGTCCTCATTGACTTATACAAGGTACAGATGCTGCCAGTGACCATATTTAAAACGTCTCTCTTTTTCTAAGTGTTTGTTTTTAACACCTGGACAAGGTAAAACTTCAAAGGATTTGAGGGAACGACAGCCATAATATGACCTTGTTGCAGTAACAAGTGCATCTTTAACTACTGAATTGGCTGTCTGATACTTCACTTGCTACTTTGATGTGAAAGACAATCAGAATAACCATAGATGCCCAAACAATTGTTAACTTATGCACTCTCTTGAGAAAGGTTAAATGCCTTTCAAGTCATTGTGTTTATTTCTATTGGTTCTTTTCATGGGCTATGGCAACAAATTCCTGTCATAAGCTTTTAACCATGATAACATCAAAAAGAAGTTCACCGAGTACGTGGTTTACTAAGTATTTTTAGCGTACCAGTTCAGTTGCTCTGAAGATGGATGAAAGAGATAAAAACTCAAAACTTACAGCTACACAGGGCTAATGCTACTAACGACGTAGTCTTCAAATCTTCTGTTATTTTCATCCATCTTCTGAGTAACCAAATGAAATTCTTCCTTGCCCCCCTTCTAAAACCTTTCTAGAGTATAAGGGAAGCTCGAAGAGCTTTCTTCGCTTAGCAAGGTTGCTCGCGCACATTAATATTCTATTCATATCGTATTGGGAAGGGACCAAGCCCAAATTCAGAAATAAGTTGACAGACAGAAACTTGGATGCTGTCATTCCTAAAGAAACAGATCGCTAATTTTTGGCACGAATGCAATATTTTAATGAAAATAAACATGGTTAACATTGTTTTCTTGAATCTTTCTGGTAACCATGTTACCTTGTGGAATTCACAAACAACATTATTTCTGTATAATTCTACTCTCACAAATATTTGTGATGGATTCGACAGAAATGTGGGAGATTAGAGGAGCAGATTGAACTGCTGAAGCAGAAGCTTCGGATGATTAACCAAGGAGAAGCATTCAACGGAAAGGCTACAAAGACAGCTCGCTCCCATGGAAAGAAGTTCCAAGTCACCATCAAGCAAGAGACCTCCAGGATACTGGTAATTAATTACTTGTTTTTTGGGTCCATGATAATCAATTACTTCAAGAACTTCTTCATGCTAGTTTAGCATTCGTAGTCCAGACTGGTGATAATTTTGTAAGGTATGCCCTTTAAGCAAGCTTGAAGCCAAAGAGAGTGAAAAATAAGCCTATTAAAAATCAGAGAAGTTATTTCCTGATTCAGAGTTAGTTGTCTCTTAAGTTCAGTGCCTGTTTCACCACTGTAGTCAAATTGTTCTAAATGTTCCTTCCTATTTGAATGTAATGCAGGGAAATTTGGGTTGGGCCTACATGCAGCAGACAAACTTTGCAGCTGCTGAGGTTGTATATCATAAAGCTCAGCAGATAGACCCTGATGCTAATAAGGCCTGCAACCTGTGCCTGTGCTTGATCAAGCAAACTCAATATGCTGAGGCAAGGTCAGTTCTTGAAGACATATTCCAAGGTAAGCTTTCAGGATCTGATGACCCAAAAACGAGGAATCGTGCAGATGAACTATTGAAGGAACTAGAGCAATGCCAGTCTACAGCATTATCTACAACCCCTTTGGAATTGAGTTTAGAAGACGCTTTTGTTGAAGGGCTTGACCAGTTGATGAACCATTTGGCCCCATTTAGATCAAGAAGACTACCCATATTTGAAGAAATATCAACATACAGAGATCAATTAGCTTGTTGATCTCTTTTGTTTTTGTTCTTTTTTCATCCAAGTGTGTGAGCCAGTACATACATGTTCATAAAACAAGAGCGTAAGAGAGTTTCTGTTGTGTAAAATATGCATTCAGAGAGGAGTTGCAGGGTAATATAGCCTTTCTAATGGACTAATTTTCAGTTGTGTATAATATGCATTCAGAGAGGTTGTTAATATTGGTCTTTCTAATGTTTTTTTGTGAAGAGGTTAATGCCTGGTCTGGTCATTACCGTGAGGTCCAAAGTCATAGCATTGCACTTAATTCGAGAATTTTTTATTATACCCTTAACAAAGTTTTGTTTTAACGGTCGGCTATAATTTACATCATGTCATTTGTAAATTATAACTTACATCTTCAAAACTTATAACTTGACCTTAAAAAATTATAATTTTTAGTACAATACCGACAACGAATAACTTTTCACTATCCTGATGGTGGATGCTTTAACTTTTACTCGTAATCCTACATAAATGGGTGTAGTGGTGGTTCATATGCCAAAGGGGTCGACAGCCCATGCCATATTCACAAATGCCTTGGTTCTTTTATATTTTTGTTTTTTTGTAAGTTATTTCAATCTCTATTTTTATAAATCGCAATTGATGATTGCTTAGCAGAACAAATTGGCGCAAGTACATTACTCCGTGTTTTTTTTTTAAATATACAATGATGGATTTAATCTACTCTTACGAGAAAGGAAGGAAAAAATGGTAATGTTTCATATAGAGATCAAATTCTAGGTCTTCTGCATTGTAAACGATATAACTTGCTCTTTTTTTTTTTTTTTTTTTTCAACGGTTGAAGTTGTTTAAACTAGTTTACGCACACTCAACTAATTTTTTCTCCGATTTGGTTGAAGACAAATCATCTACACCGGGACTGAAATATTCATGAGAAATAAATTCATTTTCATCCCGCTCTAAATGATTGTCAATAAGAATCTTACTTTCACCATAAAATTCTTTTGACACGGTTTAAGTCCTAAGATGAAATTCTAACCACCCGAACCGACTCTCCTTGATTGTATTTTACTTTCCACTATCCTCATTAAAATCTAATGAAAATTAGCATATGCTTTCCAAATAAGCTTGCAAATCTGACAGTGACACCACAACCACTGCTAGGATGATTACAAGATATTTTTGGTATCACTTGCATTCCATATGAAGTAATTAACAGTGATAAAGCACTGACATCTCTATCAGATAAATAAACTGTCCTTCAACGAACTTGATAGTTGAGTGCAATTGGCCGAGCAGCACATAAAACTACACTAACCAAATTTTTTCACCCATATCCCTATTCCAACTAATGTGGCACCTTATATTCCACATTAGGTAGGTGAGCTTATAAAGCACTTCTCTACTACTGGTTGACAATTTTTTCTAAACAATGTTATCGGGATCTAATTTAAAGACTCAATCAATAACCTAATACATTACAGTCATTATATTAATTGTGAGTTTAATTGTTAGATAGATCTCACTTTTAATCTCACAGTTATAACTAATTACGTCCCCAAATTAATCATTTCTTTTAGATTTGATGCCTCTGCCGGTGACATATTTCGCACGCCAAGAGAATTAAGCTAAAAAGGAAGCAAATTTTTATGACATTTGAAAAAATAAAACTGATCGGATCTGCAAGTATCATACATTACATATGAAATGTCTCAACAATGAAAAAAACAAAAAAAAAAAGCCTGATGAATAAAGAAGTTTTTTCTACAATAATAAGGAATTTCTACAAATCGCCTATACATTGAAATCCAAAATACAAACCCTTCCTGGTCCTACGAGGATAGTAGAAAGGGGAGGTGCAATAAGGAGAGAAACTGGAAGATGGAGTATCATAATGGAAAGGAAAACGAACCCAGCAAGATAGTTCTAATCAAGATGGCAGCAAGAGAATCGATGGAAAGTTCGGTGCAAATTAACACTTGAAGCCACGGCAGACAGACAGAATAATGATGAGAATCAACAAAAGGAGGATACCCAACACAATGAGTTTTACTTTCATATTTTGGAGCCACATCTTCCTCCTCATCTGGGTCCCGTTTTGCCTAAAATCTTGAGCCTGGAGAACACAATCAGATTCAACACACCCCTAAATCAAATCCCAGAAAACTAACCACATCAAACTCTTACAGCATCCAGTACTACAGAGGAAGGTCATTCAAAAAAATAAAATAAATTGAATCAAAGCATCAGCAATATCTCAAACTTCAGTTTGAATATTGTGAAACTTCCCATGTGCAACAGGCAGAAATCAACCAAATAAAGCCGCCTCCAAATTTTATCTAACAGCAATCTCATAGATTCCAGTTGGTTTTTTTCTTTCTTTCTTTCTTTTTTTTTTTT
>CAUOFW020001203.1:883468-949084 GCA_963454935.2 Ilex paraguariensis | reverse complement strand
TTTTTTTTTTTTTTTTTTTTTTTTTTGGGGGGGGGGGGGGAATGGGTGGTTAATTGCAAAACAGAAATCATTTCTTGCAAATTCAACAGTTACACGTATCTTATAGTGAATTGCTACAAGAAATAATTCAAACTAACCTGTGATCGAAGGTTCTCAGTTTTGTCCACCAGCAGTTCAATCTTCTCTCCTCGGTCAAGAACCTGCACAAGAGACGAGGATCTTCAACCAAAATTGCAGTGTAGGGATAATGAGACACGCACATGCATAAAAAACATACTCCTTGTAACAAATCAAGGTAGAATTTAATAGTCTTACTATTAAGAGATGACCTGAAAAACACTCATTACCTTTTCTATGTTTTCCATCATCACTCCTTTAACTTCAGAAACCTGAGCCTTAACCTTAGCAAGCTTGCTGATCTCCTCCGGATGATCCACACAGTACTGCATGTGCTCCTTCAATTTGGAACTAAAATGGCGATTTTAAGGGTTAAGCAATGTCCATGAAAACCACAAACGTGTATCTCTTTTAAACATCAAACTGAGAAATATACCCAAATTCTTTGTTCAGGCTGTTGGCAACAGCAGTTGCAGCTTTCCCTCCTCCATATCTTTTGTTGAAATCTTCCTTAACTCTTTCTAAAAAGGCAATGGGAATCTGCCTGCCTGCGGACTCAACTGCAACAACACAGTACGCTGCAGTGTCCAAAATACAATTGCAGAGTCAGTACCACATCAATACAAGCAGTAGGAATATTATTAACAGAACCACTGAAAACACGTCATTCGGACTATTGCATCAGCCTAACTGCCTCAACAGAAACCAATCTGCACAATCTTAGATTTTACCTATTTATCTTTTAGTAGCAAAACGAAGTTCAAACAAGAGACAAAAGAAAACAGAAGAAAGTGTCATCAACGAAGGTACTGTGCGAGACATGATTCGTCATTGTACAACATTAATGCTCTGCATTAAAGCATCATCATTTGATCAGTATATTACCTATGAAGAGTAACTTTGGATCTTAAGTAAGCAGTTATTAGACTCATCTGTTATCATACATGCTACGAATGTGATAATTGCAAATTTTACTGGAGAAAAACACTTACAAACAAGACCAAGAAAAACATTCGGATAAATAGACATAACACACGCGCAGCCGCCGGGGGGAGGGGGGAATGATGCAATCATCATGCAACTTTTAAGAGTTTAAAACAGAAATGCAAGAGTCAAACAATAATAAACCTTTAATCCATAAATAAACAAGAGCATACTACATCAAGTCTGCATTCTGCAATCACCCAGCAAATTTTAAGAAGTTCTAACTGAAATGCATGACTCAAACAGTAAGATCTTCAATCCAGAATAAAGAAGCACACACTGTTGCAACTCTGTCATTTAAGGTCTACCAGAGTCACGTATGTGCTACCAAGCGAACATTTCACACGGACTTCCTTGGAAGTCTAACTGACTGCTTCAGGTCAGTGCAACTTGGAAAACCAAGAAAAGTTTGATAGGAGAAATCTGGAAATTGGGTCATTTTAGGTGAACTCGACTGATTGCAATTCTGGGAAATTTATTTTACGTTGTTGACAATAAATAGTATAGTAATTGGGTTTTAACGTAGGCATATTTTGGCAATTTTTTCTGTGGGCTGCCATATGGGCTCTTTTCCATAGTTTATTTGTGAAAAGGCAAGAAGGAAGTTTTGATTTCCATGGAGTTATTTATCAAGCTCGGGACTACAGAAGTGTTTTAGGAATTTGAATTATCACNAATATTATTAACAGAACCACTGAAAACACGTCATTCGGACTATTGCATCAGCCTAACTGCCTCAACAGAAACCAATCTGCACAATCTTAGATTTTACCTATTTATCTTTTAGTAGCAAAACGAAGTTCAAACAAGAGACAAAAGAAAACAGAAGAAAGTGTCATCAACGAAGGTACTGTGCGAGACATGATTCGTCATTGTACAACATTAATGCTCTGCATTAAAGCATCGTCATTTGATCAGTATATTACCTATGAAGAGTAACTTTGGATCTTAAGTAAGCAGTTATTAGACTTCATCTGTTATCATACATGCTACGAATGTGATAATTGCAAATTTTATNACTTCAGAAACCTGAGCCTTAACCTTAGCAAGCTTGCTGATCTCCTCCGGATGATCCACACAGTACTGCATGTGCTCCTTCAATTTGGAACTAAAATGGCGATTTTAAGGGTTAAGCAATGTCCATGAAAACCACAAACGTGTATCTCTTTTAAACATCAAACTGAGAAATATACCCAAATTCTTTGTTCAGGCTGTTGGCAACAGCAGTTGCAGCTTTCCCTCCTCCATATCTTTTGTTGAAATCTTCCTTAACTCTTTCTAAAAAGGCAATGGGAATCTGCCTGCCTGCGGACTCAACTGCAACAACACAGTACGCTGCAGTGTCCAAAATACAATTGCAGAGTCAGTACCACATCAATACAAGCAGTAGGAATATTATTAACAGAACCACTGAAAACACGTCATTCGGACTATTGCATCAGCCTAACTGCCTCAACAGAAACCAATCTGCACAATCTTAGATTTTACCTATTTATCTTTTAGTAGCAAAACGAAGTTCAAACAAGAGACAAAAGAAAACAGAAGAAAGTGTCATCAACGAAGGTACTGTGCGAGACATGATTCGTCATTGTACAACATTAATGCTCTGCATTAAAGCATCATCATTTGATCAGTATATTACCTATGAAGAGTAACTTTGGATCTTAAGTAAGCAGTTATTAGACTCATCTGTTATCATACATGCTACGAATGTGATAATTGCAAATTTTACTGGAGAAAAACACTTACAAACAAGACCAAGAAAAACATTCGGATAAATAGACATAACACACGCGCAGCCGCCGGGGGGAGGGGGGAATGATGCAACCATCATGCAACTTTTAAGAGTTTAAAACAGAAATGCAAGAGTCAAACAATAATAAACCTTTAATCCATAAATAAACAAGAGCATACTACATCAAGTCTGCATTCTGCAATCACCCAGCAACTTTTAAGAAGTTCTAACTGAAATGCATGACTCAAACAGTAAGATCTTCAATCCAGAATAAAGAAGCACACACTGTTGCAACTCTGTCATTTAAGGTCTACCAGAGTCACGTATGTGCTACCAAGCGAACATTTCACACGGACTTCCTTGGAAGTCTAACTGACTGCTTCAGGTCAGTGCAACTTGGAAAACCAAGAAAAGTTTGATAGGAGAAATCTGGAAATTGGGTCATTTTAGGTGAACTCGACTGATTGCAATTCTGGGAAATTTATTTTACGTTGTTGACAATAAATAGTATAGTAATTGGGTTTTAACGTAGGCATATTTTGGCAATTTTTTCTGTGGGCTGCCATATGGGCTCTTTTCCATAGTTTATTTGTGAAAAGGCAAGAAGGAAGTTTTGATTTCCCATGGAGTTATTTACCAAGCTCGGGACTACAGAAGTGTTTTAGGAATTTGAATTATCACTTCAAACAAGGAGAAAGCCTCATTGATTTAATTAACCTGTTTCATTAAATTCAGTTTTGGTGACCTTTGAATCTGGTTCCAAAGTAGTTGGCTTTTATCTGGGCCCTTCAATAAAATTGTAAAACAAGAATTGGGGACCAACTAGCTAAAGTTGCTACGTGCAAATATACTATGCTATAGTATAATTGTATGTTATGGTATAACCACATGTTCTGCTAGACCACAAAGAATTTTCGTAAATTACTTATGTGCGACCGTGACCAGATGAAAATATGCGGTAAGATCCTCAAAATTCTATTGACAGATTCCAAAAAAAAAAATTCTATTGACAGATTCCAAAAAAACGAACATTATACACACAGTATAGAGGAGAAACTGCAACCAAAATTTGGCATAAAATTACCCTCAAGCAGTCAAGCTGTTTACCAGTTTCTAGAATTCATTGGTCGACAACAAAATATTTGAATAAAAATCCTATATTGATTCATTGCTATTGGGGCTTCATTTGTAATTTCATAATCTAATTATCCGGGTACACACTCTCAAAACCTTAACATCCCGATTTAAATATATTGTCTATCCTACATAATTGGTAAACAATCAAAACCTCTTCTACGTATGGGTATAAATACATGTACCTATATGTATCTATGCTCATAAATCACGAAATTCAATAAACGAATCAAAATGAACAGTTGAATAATCAAAACACATCCACCAACCTCAATATCGACAAAAATAACTGATCAAGCAGGAAAGAGATAAATTAACCATTGATACCAATAAATATGCAAAAAAAAAAAAATGGAATACAACAAAATAAAAATCGAGGACTCACTGAACCCGTTTTCAACGAGGTAATTGAAGGTGTGGCCGTCGCAATTATAGGTGAACTTGTTGTTGGTAGCAGGTAGTTTCTGGAGGCATTGAGCGGCGATGGAGGTGAAATTCCCCGTGAACTCCGTGTACTCGGCAAGAATCACCGTCCCCCGAGCCACAAAGCTGTAGATCAATGACTGTTGCCCCATTTCTTCTCACCCTCCACTCAAAAACCCTAGCCCCAGAAGAAACCCAAATTAAATTGCAACAAAATAAAATCAGACAGAGAAAGTGAAGATTTGAGAGAGAGAGAGAGAGAGAGAGAATTGAATTCAGATATGGCGTCTCTATATAGATGATTTCACTCAAATTCAATTAAACTTTAATGGATCTCAATGAAATAAATTTGTGGGTATTGAATTTGACCAAATTATAAAGTATTTGAAATGGAGAAGACAAAATTGAGAGTGAGAGAGAGAGAGAGAGAGGTGATACCTGTGAAATGGAATATAGAGGGAGATGGGTAAGGGATTTGGTCCTATACTTTGATGGGAAGGATGCACATAGGAAATTGCGAATCACGCGGTTACTTTGAATTTGAAGGTAGAAAGAGTTGAAGAGTATGCGAAAATGGTACGCATTCAAACCACAGTTTGTCAAATGGGAGAAAAATCAAAAATGTACTTCTCGTTCTTCTAGAAACATGTTTTAATTGTATAAGGTATAATAATGGACATAAAATAATAGGTGTCAATCATGTGTTGTGTCATTTTCAACCGTGTTATTTTTGTGTCGAAACACTTTTAATACGTGTCAGGTTTACGTTAATAAAAAATTATTTATTTTTTTAACAACTCATATAATATTATTTAAAAAAATAAAAAATTCTTATTTTTTGTCTATAATATTTGTTTAAATACTTATTTTTTATTTACAGTATTCATTAATCATATTATTCAAATCAAATCTTAATTTAAACTATTTATTATTCGTGTCAATTAATCGTGTTATTTTTAAATTTTGTATTGAATCAGGTTCGTGTTATTAAATAAAATTTGACTTATAATTTTTGGGGTAAATTACATTCATTTCCCCTGAGATATATCAAAATAAGAAATAGACCCTTCTTGTATAGATAATAGCACTGGCCTCCACCGTTAGTCACACCGTATCTTTTTTCTTTCAGAATTTGTAAGATGACATTAGCTTCCTTCACTAGGTGTGTACCTCTGTCACATACAACACATTGTTGCACTTCTTTTCCACCTACATCACCACCCATCTCCCATCTCCATCTTTGTCACCTTTATCTTTCAGCGCTATCACCATCATCTTTTAACCGTCAATCTCTCTCTTAAACCAATTCCCTCACTGCACACCCCAACCCTTGTACGCCCATCATCTCATTCAAAAGCCATTCTTCTAACTGCACAGTTCATCCACAACTTTTGCAATCTTAGTTGCTTTCTAATTTCGATTAACCTTAACTCCATACTCGAATGTCTTGTTCGTTAATATGATACAATAGATATGATCTCAGCAAGACCTTTTATGGGAGGCCTAACCATACTCCGAATGCATGTGGTTTCTCGAGTGTAGGTTCTCAATTGAATAAAATTTAGGTTCACTTCAAGCTTTTTCCAGATGCAATTGGTTAAAATTAAGGTGGCATTGTTGGTCTATTGTGTGATGCTAGTGGTTTACCTAGTGATGGAGGTGGCAACACTATTTTTCTTCTTTGAAATTCTTCTCTTTCTCTGTATTTAGTTGGGTGATGATATTATGTGTGTATGGGCATTGTTAGTGGCGCAGAGGGCAAGTGTTCAAGGAGGGGTGGGGGGACGTTTGTGATCGTAGGAATGTTTGACAAAGCAACCAATGGTGTATGGTAGTGGCGATGATGATGGTTTGGGGGCTTGGGTGGATAGCCTTCATTGCACATTTGCTGAATTATATTGGGAGATAGAGAAAGAGAGAGCGAAAAGCCTGGTGAAAGGAGATGCCAGAGGACGGAAAGGAGAGAAGAGAGGATGCAGTAGCTGATTGGGGAATGTCAAAAAGTGAGTTTGACAACTATTTTATGTATTTGATAACATGAAAATGGATTTTTTGGCTTTGAGCTAAACTTGTCAATAAATTTTAAAAGAGCAATACTCCCATGTAAAAGAATGAGTTATTCACATCGTCAAATTTGTGACTTCGCATTAACAACTCATAAACGGTTGGGGAATCTATTATAACAATCAAAGCAAAAGATAATGCAATGTTATTATCCAAACAACAAGGGGTTTAGTTGTTATTTGGACACACTCAAGGGAGATGGTGCACGTAAACCCATCTGTTTTGTTTTGATATTTAAATCCCCAGTTNAAAAAAAAAAATTCTATTGACAGATTCCAAAAAAACGAACATTATACACACAGTATAGAGGAGAAACTGCAACCAAAATTTGGCATAAAATTACCCTCAAGCAGTCAAGCTGTTTACCAGTTTCTAGAATTCATTGGTCGACAACAAAATATTTGAATAAAAATCCTATATTGATTCATTGCTATTGGGGCTTCATTTGTAATTTCATAATCTAATTATCCGGGTACACACTCTCAAAACCTTAACATCCCGATTTAAATATATTGTCTATCCTACATAATTGGTAAACAATCAAAACCTCTTCTACGTATGGGTATAAATACATGTACCTATATGTATCTATGCTCATAAATCACGAAATTCAATAAACGAATCAAAATGAACAGTTGAATAATCAAAACACATCCACCAACCTCAATATCGACAAAAATAACTGATCAAGCAGGAAAGAGATAAATTAACCATTGATACCAATAAATATGCAAAAAAAAAAAAATGGAATACAACAAAATAAAAATCGAGGACTCACTGAACCCGTTTTCAACGAGGTAATTGAAGGTGTGGCCGTCGCAATTATAGGTGAACTTGTTGTTGGTAGCAGGTAGTTTCTGGAGGCATTGAGCGGCGATGGAGGTGAAATTCCCCGTGAACTCCGTGTACTCGGCAAGAATCACCGTCCCCCGAGCCACAAAGCTGTAGATCAATGACTGTTGCCCCATTTCTTCTCACCCTCCACTCAAAAACCCTAGCCCCAGAAGAAACCCAAATTAAATTGCAACAAAATAAAATCAGACAGAGAAAGTGAAGATTTGAGAGAGAGAGANTAGCCCCAGAAGAAACCCAAATTAAATTGCAACAAAATAAAATCAGACAGAGAAAGTGAAGATTTGAGAGAGAGAGAATTGAATTCAGATATGGCGTCTCTATATAGAAGATTTCACTCAAATTCAATTAAACTTTAATGGATCTCAATGAAATAAATTTGTGGGTATTGAATTTGACCAAATTAAAAAGTATTTGAAATGGAGAAGACAAAATTGAGAGAGAGAGAGAGAGAGGTGATACCTGTGAAATGGAATATAGAGGGAGAAGGGTAAGGGATTTGGTCCTATACTTTGATGGGAAGGATGCACATAGGAAATTGCGAATCACGCGGTTACTTTGAATTTGAAGGTAGAAAGAGTTGAAGAGTATGCGAAAATGGTACGCATTCAAACCACAGTTTGTCAAATGGGAGAAAAATCAAAAATGTACTTCTCGTTCTTCTAGAAACATGTTGTAATTGTACAAGGTATAATAATGGACATAAAATAATAGGTGTCAATCATGTGTTGTGTCATTTTCAACCTTGTTATTTTTGTGTCGAAACACTTTTAATACGTGTCAGGTTTACGTCAATAAAAAATTATTTATTTTTTTAACAACTCATATAATATTATTTAAAAAAATAAAAAATTCTTATTTTTTGTCTATAATGTTTGTTTAAATACTTATTTTTTATTTACAGTATTCATTAATCGTATTATTCAAATCAAATCTTAATTTAAACTATTTATTACTCGTGTCAATTAATTGTGTTATTTTTAAATTTTGTATTGAATCAGGTTCGTGTTATTAAATAAAATTTGACACTCTATAAAATAAGATATTCTCCCCCCCCCCCCCCCCCCCCCCGGGGGGGTCCCCATGACCCTTCTTGTTTAGATAATAGCACTGGCCTCCACCGTTAGTCACACCGTATCTTTTTTCTTTCAGAATTTGTAAGATGACAATAGCTTCCGTCACTATGTGTGTACCTCTGTCACATACAACACATTGTTGCACTTCTTTTCCACCTACATCACCACCCATCTCCCATCTCCATCTTTGTCACCTTTATCTTTCAGCGCTATCACCATCATTTTCTAACCGTCAATCTCTCTCTTAAACCAATTCCCTCACTGCACACCCCAACCCTTGTACGCCCATCATCTCATTCAAAAGCCATTCTTCTAACTGCACAGTTCATCCACAACTTTTGCAATCTTAGTTGCTTTCTAATTTCGATTAACCTTAACTCCATACTCGAATGTCTTGTTCGTTAATATGATACAATAGATATGATCTCAGCAAGACCTTTTATGGGAGGCCTAACCATACTCCGAATGCATGTGGTTTCTCGAGTGTAGGTTCTCAATTGAATAAAATTTAGGTTCACTTCAAGCTTTTTCCAGATGCAATTGGTTAAAATTAAGGTGGCATTGTTGGTCTATTGTGTGATGCTAGTGGTTTACCTAGTGATGGAGGTGGCAACACTATTTTTCTTCTTTGAATTTCTTCTCTTTCTCTGTATTTAGTTGGGTGATGATATTATGTGTGTATGGGCATTGTTAGTGGCGCAGAGGGTAAGTGTTCAAGGAGGGGTGGGGGGACG
The DNA here is from genome assembly GCA_963454935.2 of Ilex paraguariensis. NCBI lineage: Eukaryota > Viridiplantae > Streptophyta > Magnoliopsida > Aquifoliales > Aquifoliaceae > Ilex > Ilex paraguariensis. The sequence continues at coordinate 939,965 of CAUOFW020001203.1, read as the reverse complement.
TTTGTGATCGTAGGAATGTTTGACAAAGCAACCAATGGTGTATGGTAGTGGCGATGATGATGGTTTGGGGGCTTGGGTGGATAGCCTTCATTGCACATTTGCTGAATTATATTGGGAGATAGAGAAAGAGAGAGCGAAAAGCCTGGTGAAAGGAGATGCCAGAGGACGGAAAGGAGAGAAGAGAGGATGCAGTAGCTGATTGGGGAATGTCAAAAAGTGAGTTTGACAACTATTTTATGTATTTGATAACATGAAAATGGATTTTTTGGCTTTGAGCTAAACTTGTCAATAAATTTTAAAAGAGCAATACTCCCATGTAAAAGAATGAGTTATTCACATCGTCAAATTTGTGACTTCGCATTAACAACTCATAAACGGTTGGGGAATCTATTATAACAATCAAAGCAAAAGATAATGCAATGTTATTATCCAAACAACAAGGGGTTTAGTTGTTATTTGGACACACTCAAGGGAGATGGTGCACGTAAACCCATCTGTTTTGTTTTGATATTTAAATCCCCAGTTAAATATGTATGCATGATTATCTAGGTTAGTAAATTTGAGGTTGAGAATAGTTTCCATTGGAAGTAATTTTAAAAATTTTGGGGGATAAACAAGGGAATACATAAAGTGATAATGTAGATATTTTTAAATTAAAATAACTTGGTAAATGAATATGAGAGGTCGAAAAATATTGAAAAATGTGAACGGGTTGAGTTTGAGGTACTAGAGGTAAAATAGAAATTTAGTGAATTGAAAGTTTTGCAATAAAATTATTTGGGCAGAGAGTTTTGCCACTCGACCAACTATGCAATCTGGTTACCCACTTGATTTGGGTAAATGTTTGAATTTCTCTTAATTTGGTATGATTTTGAGTATAAGATTGAAAAAGATTTTTAAGGGATTTTTTTTACTTATATTTAAATTTGAATAAAAAAAAATAAGGGTTAGAGATGCGCTAAAAGCAATGAATTTTGAGGCTCAACTTTATTTCTTTTTTGAATTTTGTATTTTTTTTTTATTTTTAATGAACGCAGGTCTTGTTCCACTGAGAAGGTTACTTCATATTCATTTGAATTTTAGAATCAAGTTAGAATAACAATTTCGCAATAAATGGAATAAGACTTTATATATTTAATCATCACAAATTTTCAATTTCAAATGTTCAATGTTACGAAAAAATCGTCAAAAAACTAAGTACTAAACCCTGAAGAAATTCATTTGAACCCAAATCATAAAATCTGTCAACATAGTGCATCACACCAAACTATGATTAAGCTTTAGTTCATTTGAAGCAAATGCGTGGGTATACGTGTGCAAGTGCAAATGCATGTGTTTTCTTTTTATATTAAATATTTTAAATTTTATAATCAAAATTCATGTTCTATTGTATCATTTATTAAAATAAAATTATTTTTTTCTTAAAAAATAGTAATTAGTATAATTATACTTTTTTTAGTATAATTATATTATCTATTGAAATACAATTTAAAAAAAATCAAACAAATGGTCTAAATCATTCATAATAGAATATAAATTTTACAACTAAAATTCATATTTTATTATGTCATTTATTGAAATATAATCAAAAATAAAAATCTAATTATTTTCTTAAAAAATCATAATTAGTATACAGTTATACTATCTATTGAAATAAAAATTAAAAAATAAAACAAAGGGAAAAACTTAATGAACATAATATTTTCTAATNAATTATACTATCTATTAAAATAAAAATTAAAAAATAAAACAGAGGGAAAAACTTAATGAACATAATATTTTCTAATTTTAATTGGGGTAATTTGGTAGTTTAATTTGGTTGTTTAAACGACCAAATTAAATTCCAATAGATAGTATAATTGCATACTAATTATGATTTTTTTAAAAAAATTAGATTTTTATTTTAATAAATGTCATAATAGAACAAGAATTTTTGTTGTAAATTTTAAAATATTTGATATTTTATCTTTAATTAGAGTATTTTTGATTTAAGTATAATATTTTAAACTTGAGGGGTCTAAGTATTATACGTCTACAAATTTCAGGAGGTCTGAGTGTAATTTATTAACGGATATACAAATGGACCTTGACGACAAAGGTTTAAGTGTTACGCATTTACAAACTTCAAGGGGTTTGTATGTAATATTTCAAATGTCAAGAGACCTAAGTGATTATGTGATAAAATTCAAGGGGGTCTAAGTGTAATTCTTTAATTTTTTGTTCAAAAAAAATAGGTGAGAGTAAAGGAGAGCGTCCAGATAGAGATGACGGTGGACCGTGGGATAGGGGGCAGATGCATGAGGAGTAGTCTCCAGTCTATACCCGTTTCAAAAATATTCGTTCACCTTTCTTAACAAGGGAAATTTAAAGGTAAATTTTTATTCCCGCCATTATTCCCATTCATACACAATTAAATTTTATAATTTAAAAAAAAATTTGAAAACAAAAATCTCACAAAATAGTTTGAAAAGAAGAATGAAAGCCCATTATATAACAAATAGATAAAAAAAAAAAAAGAGAAAGTAAAGATTTTTTTTTTTTTTGGTAAAAAGAATAGTGTTAGGGTGGGTGAGATTTGTGATATTATATATATGTATTATATATAAGTATCATGAGTTTAGCGAGGTGGGGTGGAAAGGGGTGGGGATGAGTTTCAGTCTGTTCCCACATGAGTTTATATGAGTGTTTTCGCATACGTCCACCATTCAATATGAATAATCTATCATAGGTTCAAACGATGCAAGTTTGGATGAATATTTATTTATTTTTAGTCCACTGCTATCCCTATCGATAAGTTCTTACCTGTAAAATTATGAGACTCTTGATCAAGTTCGTTACTCTTTTTGAGAATGAACTTTATAAGGTTAGTATAACGATTAATCATCGACCTCTAATATAAATTTTAATATTCGAAACTCTAATTTGGAGGTGAAAAATTTTGTTAGTATACCAGTAGAGTACGNCGGGAGTTTATAAGAGTGTTTTCGCATACGTCCACCATTCAATATGTATAGTCTATCATAGGTTTAAACGATGCAGGTTTGGATGAATATTTATTTATTTTTAGTCTACTGCTATCCCTATCGATAAGTTCTTACCTGTGAAATTATGAGACTCTTGATCAAGTTCGTTACTCTTTTTGAGAATGAACTTTATAAGGTTAGTATAACGATTAATCACCGACCTCTAATATAAATTTTACTATTCGAAACTCTAATTTGGAGGTGAAAAATTTTGTTAGTATACCAGTAGAGTACGCCACTCGATGATGCATACATGCTTGTGCAAAACCGTAGTCAAACTCGAATAGCCTAAGGCGTCTAGGAAGAAGGGCAATTTGATATTAGACAAGGGTAATTTGGTAATTAAGAAAGGAGTTCCCCTTCATGCTTTTTTCCGCTTCGTCCTCTTCACTTTCCCGCCAAAATTCACTTCCCTATCTCTGTTTCTCTTTCTTCCTCACAAGTCACAAACACTCGCACTCACTCACATAGANAGGGGATGGGGAAAAGGTAGAGGTTTCGATTAGTTGCCCAAAAAAGGAAAAAAAAAATGCCTTTGGAGTAACACAAGGGCAATTTGATATTAGACAAGGGTAATTTGGTAATTAAGAAAGGAGTTCCCCTTCATGCTTTTTTCCGCTTCGTCCTCTTCACTTTCCCGCCAAAATTCACTTCCCTATCTCTGTTTCTCTTTCTTCCTCACAAGTCACAAACACTCGCACTCACTCACATAGATCCCTCATCTCCAACCTCAACACTAACCGCCCATAGTCATGGACATGGACATGGACGTTCCTTTACCAGAGGAGCTCGAATTCCTAGAAGCCAACGACTCTCATCTCCATGACTACTTTGACGACTACGACGACCTCGAACCAGATCAACCCTACCCAGAAGAAGAAAGCGAAGACCCAGTTCACAAACACCCCCCAAATCCAAATCCACAACTACCCCCAAAACCCACACTTTCAATCCCGCCCAAACCCAACCCAATTTCAGACCAATCCCACATCCAAATCAGCAGTAAGAAAAGGTTCCGATCCGACTGCCCACATTCATCCAATCTTGAAAATGTGGGCCCGCCAGAGGATAACGCGGCTTCATTGGAGGAGAAGAGGAGTAGAACTGATGAAGTTGACGAAGATTGGCTTCGGTACTCGCCGTCGCGCCGCCAAAATGAGGAGGTCTCTACGGTGGTGGTGGAGGAGGAGAAGTTTGTCTCGAGATATGCGTCGGACATAGATGGCGATTGTGTGTCAGTGACGGGACCGGATGGTGAGAGGGTTTACGCTAAAATAAGTAGGTTTGGGAAGGAGGTTACGTCGAAGAAATTGGAAATGAAAGCTCACTCAATTGGTAATATCCCTATTTATCTGTCTATTCAATAGTTTTTAGATAGAGTTATGAATTGTGAAATTTGGGTGTTTCTGGTAGATGGTAATATACCTAAGTGTGAGCTAAAACGACTGGTTGGCTCAGTTAAGCTTGTAAGACTACGATTAATTGGATTATCTATATGGAGTTTCGTTGCAGAGGAAATATGGGAATGAAATGGAGCTTAAATTTTTTAATATCTGAATTGTGCGGCAGAAAACAGCGTTTGTCTCAGTTATGATGAATTCTTATATGTTGAACACCAAAACAACTTTGAATATTTGTTCATTGTTATTGTTATCGGCAACAAACTAGCCTAAATTTTTAAAATTTAGATTTTGTTGGCGATTTTGGTTGTTTTGTAGTTGTCAGTTATTCAAGATACACACACTCATTGGTGGGAATGCTTTTGCGTGTTTCATAGAATAAATGTGGTTTGACAGTGATTTATGATATTCACACTTATTTGATAATATTAGTAGACAAGGAAAGCTATTAGCCTCCTATCTGATTGGCAGACATACAAAATATAAACTTTTAATTGACATCTTTAAGTTTTCATGGGGACATTTTGGGTGGCTATGCAACTCCCCTCCCTACCATATGAAAAATTAAAAAAATATTGCAACAAGAAAAGGTAAATGGCATAGTATACCAATAAGTAGTTGAGGTAATCCATAATCATGTATTTAGAATGCCACTTTGTATTGTGAAAATTTAGTTTATGGTGTAGGTTGTCTATATAATTTTATTTCAAAATTTATTGTCTAATTTAACTAGTGAATGGAGCTCTAGAACGCAATCATGGTGGTCCTCTTTTGCCTTTCTTTCTATTGTGTAGTATCCGTAGCGTTTCTTTCTATTGCTTGGAGAATTTGGAAGTTGTGCAATGCCATGCACTACATTGCTAGGCGGCATGTATATGGACACGGGGATACGATAAAATTTAAAAATATAGGATACGGGTATGACAGGAATATGTCTAATTAAAATAATAATAATAATGGAATTGTACCCTATTAAAAGCAAAAAATATTTATAACAATATTAATAATAAGACCTAACATATAATTTTTTGATTAAAATTGAAATAGATTAAAATAAACATCTACTATTTTCGTCAAATATCATTACATTCATTAACATCCATAGTCTATAAGTTACTACACAAAAAGAGCAAAAACAAAATAAAATAAAATAATTCTGTACCCCTTTTATTTGTTAATAGTCGTGAGGTTAAAAAAAATCCTGACGGTGTTTTGACTGTGTCCAGTGTTATTTAAGGTGTACAGTGAATCGAAGCGAATCGGTCTCCTGAGTGCTTAGGCAAGAAGCTTCTGAGTGCTTATGCAAAAAGCGAGAAGTGAAGCGAGTGTTTCATCAAAGCAAAACGAACAATATAAAAAATAAACAAATATTTTAGTTTGATACTTTGATTACTCCTAAATATTCAAGTTTTAACTTTACAAATGCAAAATATTTAAATGCAACTAGAATAATAAACATCAACATATTTTAAATAGATAAGATATTAAATATTGAATATTATTACATTCTAAAAATAATCAATTGACATAATTACGTCATCTAATTGTAAGGCTAGCAAATGTGGGTTCGACTTTCATTGTGATTGATTAATATCACCACTAAACAGGGCACTCACAAATTGATTAATCAAATAGAGCATATAACAAATTGATTAACTAAGAAAATTGATTAATAAGAGCATTCATATCAAAACCGAGCATTCAACATCATCTAATTATAATAAGATAGATTATTATATGATACTGTTAGATGAATCAATCAATTTATTTTATATAGATACACATATAATATCATCTCTGCTAGGATTTAGTTTATGTTAAGGAAGGAGCAGGAGGAGTGGGGAATAGGAGGAGGGGAAGAAAATAAAAAAATTGCAGTCAGGTGTTCGCTTTTCTTGCCTAACTCGTTTCTTCGCCGAGGCTCATTTTTTCCTCACTTTCCTTAACCTTGCTTCACCTTGGACATTCAAGGTGACCAAGGCTCGCTTTGTTTCGTTTCTCGCCTAATCTCGCTTTTCATAACATTGATTGTGTTCTAGTCATGTCTAATTGAAAAAATTAAAAATTTGACTTAATTTGTTAACATGATGATGTGATTTCATTGTAACTGTTAGATTAACACCAAATTTTAATACTTGATGGGTCCTACACTCAATCTAATGATTATAGTAAATTATTATTCAGGATAGCATTACTCAAAAACAAAATTTACTATTTAGGGTACTCATAGCCATGTCTGACGCTGCTATGACACCTCTCCGACAAGTATTCGTGTTTCCTATTACTACAAAAATTTTTAGACTATTGTTCACAGGAAAACTTTAAGTACCTGTGCTGTTAATTTAAGCTGGCTATCCACTTTGCAGGTCTTATTCCGGAACCTATCAATGTTCTAATGCAGAAAGTGGAACATGNTTATGTTAAGGAAGGAGCAGGAGGAGTGGGGAATAGGAGGAGGGGAAGAAAATAAAAAAATTGCAGTCAGGCGTTCGCTTTTCTTGCCTAACTCATTTCTTCGCCGAGGCTCGTTTTTTCCTCACTTTCCTTAACCTTGCTTCGCCTGGGACATTCAAGGTGACCAAGGCTCGCTTTGTTTCGTTTCTCGCCTAAGCTCGCTTTTCATAACATTGACTGTGTTCTAGTCATGTCTAATTGAAAACATTAAAAATTTGACTTAATTTGTTAACATGATGATGTGATTTCATTGTAACTGTTAGATTAACACCAAATTTTAATACTTGATGGGTCCTACACTCAATCTAATGATTATAGTAAATTATTATTCAGGATAGCATTACTCAAAAACAAAATTTACTATTTAGGGTACTCATAGCCATGTCTGACGCTGCTATGACACCTCTCCGACAAGTATTCGTGTTTCCTATTACTACAAAAATTTTTAGACTATTGTTCACAGGAAAACTTTAAGTACCTGTGCTGTTAATTTAAGCTGGCTATCCACTTTGCAGGTCTTATTCCGGAACCTATCAATGTTCTAATGCAGAAAGTGGAACATGATGCTTTAACGAAGGTATGATTGACATGATATAGTCCATGCTTTGAATAATGAAATTTCACGAATGTTTGACTCCCTAGTCCTAAAATGGCAGGATGAAAAACCAGATTGTTTGCTTTAGTCTATGCCTAACCTTCTCATTTGGTTTTTGTTTATAAAACTTCTCCCACTGAAGCATTAAGGTAATGTTATTACTGATTACCAATATGTTATATGTAGTTTTACTTTTTTTAAATCATTTGGTGACCATTTGCTAAAACAATCAAGCAGAGTATATGTTTTACTCAAGTTTTTTTTTTTCTCCCAATAAAAGAAAACAACACCAGGTTAGAAAAGATACAAATTTAAAAAACTTGGATTTATTTATAAAGAAGAATCAGTTAACCTTGGTGCAAGTTTTTCAATGTACAAAAATCGCTCGTACAAGAGCATACGGTTTATTCAAGTTTTTTTAGTCCCACTAAATGAAAACAACCAGGTTGGAAAAGATAAAAAGTTGAAAAAACCTAGAATTATATTTAAAAAAAAAAAATCAGTAAATTCCGTTACTGAATGTTAACAGTTTTTCACGCAGCCAACCTTGGTGCAAGTTAAGTGATACATCATTTTCTAACTTGAATCCACAGACGACTGACAAAAAAAATTGCTTCATCCCAATGGCTAGGATATTGACTTCTTATGAACCTGAAGTTTTGTCTAAGAAAATGGTAGACGTCCTGAGATGGAGTGATTCATTGTTACTGTAGGGTCTAAAAATTCTGGTAATTTTGCTACTGCATTGATTTTTACTCCTAAGCTTTCTTAAAACTCTTTTTTTTTTTTGTGGGGATGCTGAAGGCTTTGCATGCTAGTGTTGAAGGTCAGAGTGATGTAATTCTTCCAGAAATGCCTGTTGTCAAGGAGCAACTTTGGGTGGATAAATATGCTCCAAATTCGTTTTTGGAGCTTCTCAGTGATGAACAGACAAATCGCGAGGTATATGAAACACTTATAGTGTAATTTTGAGTCCAAGCTAGAAGTTTAAAGGACATTTTGTTTAGGGGATGCTACTTGATTTAGACTTTAANTGTAGTGTAATTTTGAGTCTGTTATTTTTGTACTTCTTTCTCTCTTCATTAATTTGCACATTTTGAGTCCTCTATTCAGCTAGAAGTTTAAAGGACATTTTGTTTAGGGGATGCTACTTGATTTAGACTTTAATGCTACACGTTGAAGACAATGATTTCATTGGTTAAATCTGTATTGTTGCTGTTCTGCAGGTCCTTTTGTGGTTGAAACAATGGGATTCTTGTGTTTTTGGATGTGACATAAAGACTACAACAGATGATGTCTTGTCTGATTTGAGGCGACATTCTTCAGTTGCTCAGCGTCCGAAATTTTCTAATATGAGTTCTTTTGCAAAAAGTAGAGAACCTAGATTCCACAAAGAAAGTTTTAACATTTGTAATAATTTGGATCAAGAAGGAAGTGTTCCAAAAGGTATTCAGGAGCCATGGAACAAGAAGCACAAGGGTTCTGGTCCACCAGAGCAGAAGGTCAGATATAAGAAATGTTTGACTCAAAATCCTGTCAGTTTATATATGATAGGATGCATTTCCCTTGGGTTGAATTCCAAAAGATTCTGTTAGTTTCTGCTCATAGTGTAAGTGGTGTTATTTTTCATCCTGAAATGCTCAAGTTAGTGGCATGACTGTTCCTCTGTTGTGGATTTACATTTTTTCATGGTGGGCTTGTTTACAGGTCCTTCAACTTTTCTATAATTTCTATGTGCTATTTTTATTACAATATTAGTATGGACTGCATGCATTCATTGCATTCAATTTCAGGCAAGTGTTTCATTTATCTCTTTATAAAAAATTATAAAGCTTCATAAAGATGTGCCAAATTGTATATTTAGCCCCAACTTGGCAAGAGAGGACAAGGGTTGTAAGGCTAGGGAATTTGAAAGCTACATAAATATGTCCTAAATTGTATATTTAGCTTTTAATTTGCAAGAGAGGACATGGATAGTAAGGCTAACTTTTTTATATAAACTGAAAAAGTTGCGGGAATGAAAACACTGGAAAATTCTAGAGAACTTGGAAGTAATAACCTCACTCACTCAGTATTGAAAGACATGGATTGGGATTCCTGAGAAGATACAAGAGCGTACCTAATTGGATGCTTTCCTCATATCGTGTCAACTAATCAGAAATCAAAAGTATTTTTTTCTGCCTCATCCGTAGGTTTCCTACATTTGGGTGAAGGACAATCTTTGCTATTCTGCAGCACAATGGGTTTGGGTAGGTGATAGAAAAATTGATATACATGGAGATTGTTTTGGGTGGAACTTGTCGGTTTTTTTTTTGTTTGGAGATTATGACCATGGATGCCAATGTTATTAGGGAATTGTATGAAGTAGTAGTATTCAGAGACAAAGTGGTGGATGCACTAATTCTCAAGATTTATCTGGCAATTTTGAACGTAATCTGTGAATTATTGCACGATATGATTTTCAGTTTTCTTATCTTTTAGCTAGCCGCTTTGGGAATTTACAAAGAGTGTAACTCGCAAGAACATAACGATCACATCTCATATGGCCACCTTATATTGCAGACCGGACTTAAAAAAGTTATGGTATGTTTAGGTGCATCCTGTGTAATAGATATCTTTACTGGCCCTAAATGTGACATTCTAATATAATCCAGTCAATACGCTTTACTAAATGATCACCTACAATGTAGATAGTGCCATGGGATGCACTAACTTGTTTCAGAAGTGAGAAAACCTTCAGTTGAAAAAGGTTTTTGCATATGTATAATGTACATGGAATATAAACTTCCTTTTGAGATAGGCAGATTATTTTGGCAACGGGAATGCACTGCAATGAGGATCATGAATCATAAGTTGCCTTGGTTTTGTTCTACCCTTCTACCTATTTCACAGTCTATGCTTTCATTTCGTTGTTTTGGGGTTCATATCTCTTCTTTTTATCGTGGGGGTTATAATTTTGTCTTAAGTTCTTATTTATTCAATATACATTTCGCTTATATTTTTCGGATTTCTTGTAGAATTCAGTGACACATAAACACTGCCTGTTATTTTTACTGCTACTAACCTCCAAAAGTAGGTAGCAACCTTCAAAGATTCTTATGATTTCTTGTTTTTTTATCAGTTTATTCCTTGGGGTTGTTATCTGCTCTCTCTCTCTCTCTCTCTCTTATTTTGATTTTTAAAGGTTATAAGTTATAACTGTTAGAAATTGAATCTTGTGACCATTGCAGATTCTTCTGCTTTGTGGACCCCCAGGGCTTGGAAAGACAACACTTGCACATGTGGCTGCCAGACATTGTGGATATCGTGTGGTGGAGGTCTTGTTTGTTACTTGTTTTCACACTTGAACATGAGTACTATCAGCTTTATTATCAAAAGTCGACTGTATTCTCCCTGCATGCATTCATATGAAAGTGAAATATAAATTGTTACAATGTAGAGTAAGATTGTTGCTTCATGGTAGCTACACACTTCTTGATTGTAGACTATGCCATTTGCTCATCATGTAAAAAATTTCTGTGGTATGTGTTGTTAGCTGTATATTTCATTCTACATCTTATTCTATATTCTCACAATTGTGAGGTTTGTATTTATTTGGTTAGCTCCTTGTTTGTACTGATGTATCATGCTTCCATGCGCACAAACTTCATTTTTTCCTTATTGCTTTTTCTAAAGTATATTCGTTAGCGTTGCCCCTGATATGAGAGTGCTCAAGTTTGCTGGGCCAAGAACATTTCTGAAGTCTTTAATTAAGTAGGGTAGAGTATATGCTACACTGATAGTGTAAGGCCTCCACAATTATTACGTGAACCATGTGGGGACTTTCCGCTGATTCTAATTTGTGAGTGTTAGCATGATTGGGTTTTGGGAGTTGCTGGGTCAAGTATAAATTCTTTGTTTTTCCCATTCAGTTGTCGAGGTATTTATGTTCAGTTTACTGGTAGAGTGTGATTGTGTGTTTGTTCCTTCACATTCTAGTGGATTTAACCCACCAGGGAGGGTGTTAAGCTTCTCCCACATAATACTGTAATTCCTCATCACTACTGTATAAGTTACCTGGGTCTGGCCAATTGGTTATATATATTATACGTATTTATTAGGAATGTGATTCTGCACAGATTAATGCAAGTGATGATCGGTCGTCATCAACCATTGAAGCGAAAATCGTTGATGTGGTTCAGATGAACTCTGTCATGGGTGACTCGAAGCCAAAGTGCTTGGTGAGTTTCATTTTTTCAACAGTTGTCAATTTCTTTTATATGTGTACCAACATAATTGACAGCTTATTCTATAGGTAATTGATGAAATAGATGGAGCTCTGGGTGAAGGCAAGGGTGCAGTGGAGGTTATTCTGAAGATGGTAACTTTTAGTCTTTATGTAGTCACTTCTATTTTTGTTTGCCAAGACTAGTAGATCTGAAGAGCAGAGAGAAACTATATTCCTATATCATGTTCCCATTAGTGTCAGCTCATAGTAAAGACTCACATATTTGTATGGACTACTATTCCTTCCATTGAATCCAATAGGTAAAATCCTTCAAATACTGCCATTTCTTACCACAAGGGAATATGCATGCCTAAGATAATTGTATGGTTCTCAATCCCGCATAAACCATATGGTTCTCAATCTCGTAAACCATTCTGACTCAAAATCTGTCTATGAAGTGCCATATAGCAAATCATCATAAAGTAATCAGAACAAGGAGCTGAATGTATAGACATTGAACAGCAGAACAGTATAAAAATCTGCTGCTTTTTATAATTCTCTCTTATTTGTATAATCTTCCTTTTTGACTTTGCATATTTATTCGTAAGCATATATTTAAGGATTCTATGATTATAGACTGCAAGTTTGAGGGAATTAGTTAGAATTAGGAGTTTGTTAGCTGCTTTTGTGATTGTGAATAGACTTTAATGCTAATCTAACATCTTCAAATCCTCAGTGGTTATACATATTTTGTCTTTGAAATGCCAATTTAATGATCTTTGAGAATACTTAATACTCAAATACAAAAGCATTAGAACCATGGGCTTCTCAGATAAAACNTCTGTTGTCTTTGAAATGCCAATTTAATGATCTTTGGGAATACTTAATACTCAAATACAAAAGCATTAGAACCATGGGCTTCTCAGATAAAACCTATAGCTCTGAATGTACACGTGTTAAGCAATTTGTAACACCCTCACCCCATTCATAGGTCCAAATAACCTCAATTTTTTAAATAAAACATCTTTGCAAAAGTGTTATTAATATAACTCTAGTGGTTAAATATGCGATTATTACATAGGTTGTCAATTAAGTTCATGACAGAAGCACTTTTAGCCAATAACTCCAATTTTGACTTTTCTTCATTGTCTTGAAACCTATCTCCCCTCCGATTCAACCTACAACCGATGATATAACAGGGTGAGTTGGGATTTCTAGTAAGTAGAATAACTTCACAATATGAGAATACTACAAAGAATCAATGTGCCAATACAAAAAATGATGATATAAACATCAAATATCTCAAAAATGACATCATTGTTAACAAAAGNATGACAGAAGCACTTTTAGCCAATAACTCCAATTTTGACTTTTCTTCATTGTCTTGAAACCTATCTCCCCTCTGATTCAACCTACAACCGATGATATAACAGGGTGAGTTGGGATGCCTAGTAAGTAGAATAACTTCACAATATGAGAATACTACAAAGAATCAATGTGCCAATACAAAAATGATGATATAAACATCAAATATCTCAAAAATGACATCATTGTTAACAAAAGTACGCCCAACATACGACGTCATTGGAGAACTGGACATTGACTGGCACCCATATCAATGTGTTCCTATGGATCTTTTGGACTGGTGATACATTGAATTTTTGGCTATTATGCTCCAGTCCCCAATCCATACAAAACATGATCAACATACTCACTTTGTTTAAATAAGAATTTCAAACTGATAACAATCCAATCAATGGGAGTAAAAATGAGGAATATGGAAGAATTGCTTCTAGGAGCATATTACAATAACCTCTCTTACCCCAACTAGGTATGATAACCAAGATGTCATGAATATCTTACTTAAATCCCATAACAATCACATCAAAAACTCACCTTTTGATTCTTCTCCTAACTTTTCGAATTTCCTTTGATTTCATCTTGCATTTTCCTTGATTTCTTCTCTGCTGATTCTTCCTTCATTTCCTTGTAATGGTTTTAGAGAACCGTCCATGAAGTAATGTATATTACTTCATAACACGAAACACCTGATATCTATATGCACATAGCCAAACCACCAATTGCGGACAAGTGTCCATCCTTTATCGTTATTTNTCATATCTATGCACATAGCCAAACCACCAATTGCGGACAAGTGTCCATCCTTTATCGTTATTTTTATAGTGATTTTGAAATCTAACTTAAGTTAGACACATAGAGGACACTAAGCCAAAACATCAATGGAATGGCTGGCTCCTCATGTCAAATTTAAGCTTCTACACTTTTCACCCTTTCATGTTTTATGATTACATTCTGACCCAAAAATAAAATTTTAGCACTTCCAATAATTATGGTCTTACCCCTAGTTGTCCCATAATTTTTTATCTGGATGGGATGTTACACACTTCTGTCTTTTTGGAAATTTAGTCCCCAAAATTACGCAAACCGATGAGCTAAATGCTTGTGCTGCGGACTTTGACACAGATTATTTATTAGTAATTAGTTTTTCCATGGCCCATCCCAAATATCAAACATAGTACAAGGGCCTTCCAATTTTTTAATTGTGTCCAGTTTGGAGGGAATTACATTTATCTCTTGTCTAGTCCCCATTTTGGGGCATGTGATACACAAACTGTTTATTCAGACTGGAATTCTGACAGTGGCAAATTATTCCAAAATCATACAGGGGTTATGTGCTTATTGTTAAGTTTTTTTTTTTTTTTTTGGGGGGGGGGTAAAGTGCTACATGGTCAAACCACTAGGGGATAAAATGGAATTTGCCCAATTTTCAAAAGACCAAGTGACATAAATGTCATCTTGTTAGTTTTAGACGTTACTAGTCGCATAAGAAGAATGGAGAATTATTTTTCTCTTATTTATATTATAATCCTTGTCTGTATTAGTTGACCATGCTTTAATTATTAGCTGTTAAGGATCACTTTTCTGCTATCTCAAGTCAAAATTGTACCCTGAACTGCAGCATCTTAGAAGTTGTATTGTTTCAAGTGAAAAATTTGAGAGATTAGGTGATCTAACTTATGAACAATGTGACATGAAATATTAATACTTATATTTTTCTATTGACTCCGCCTAAAAGTGGCTTTTGTACTTTATCATGGTGATTTTTATTATGCATTGAAGGATAGTTTATTTCTGAACAATAATGGTAAATGTGCTGTTGATGCAGGCCTCTGCTGAAAGGAAAACTGATACCGGAAAGGAAAATGTATCTCACGAGGAACAGTCAGGGAGGCAGTCCTCAAAAAGAAAGCAAAAGAATGCATCACTAATAAGACCTGTGAGATTTATGGGGTTATAAATTGTCATTTGTCCTTTTTCTTAATACTTAACTTTTTTTTGAACAGTTCTTAATACTTAACTGGGTGGCATTGGATGTGTAGGTGATTTGCATTTGTAATGAACTCTATGCACCTGCCTTGAGGCCATTGCGTCAGGTGGCAAAGTAAGTTTTCTGATGCCCAGGTCTAAAATATCACATGCAATATAGATTTGAATTTTGTAGGTGTCAAAAATTGTACCAAAGAAGCCTTATAGTTCAATCTGTACCCTCAGTTAGCATTAACTGCAGTTTCCATACATAAACAATCTCATTTTTTTTTCTTCAAGTTCTACCTAAACTCTCATGTTGATTTCCACATCATATCTACTTTTATCAGGTTCTAGCTGTGTATAGGGTTGATTCGGAAGACTACGATAAACACATTTGTATGACTGGAAGGGACATTAAATTTAAATCATCATATCAATATAATATATTGTCATTCAAAAAACAGAATGTGCACTTTATGAATAATTGGCTTGGTTTCAGAAAAACATAAAGCCCCGTGCTCTACTGCATATGTTACCTTACACATGACAATTTAAATAGAATTTTACATCTAGATCATGCAAGCATGGTATGCAGTCAAAAACAAAGAAATGTATAGGTATTTGATATGCTATTTATTCCTCTTGATTTGTCTTTTGGTCTGCCAAGTCACCCTGAGAATGCTCTCTCTCCCACCCTCAAATTATTGTTGCACTGTTGCAGGAACTCTTTGATTTACAATTTTTTATTCAGGTTGAAATGAGGCAATAATAGAACTTTTATGCCACTTCATGCTCTGGGCATTACAGCACTGCAATTAGTTGGATTGCATACGATAGAAGGCAAAGTTCATGGTTTATTGGCTTTCGTAAATTATATAGATAAAATTGATAAGGCCTGACATACATGGAACACATACATTGGCATGTTTCTAAAATCAGATGATCATGAGCATTATACCACATTGAAGTGCTTTTATGTCTAAGTAATTTTCTTCGTTGGCAGGGTTCTTATATTCGTTCAGCCAACAACAAGTCGAGTTGTCAGCAGGTAGTGATTTATGCTTTCCTGTTTAATTACTCTTACCGTGCTACTTCTCTGTATTGAAGCGAGCCATGTTATCCGATATTGTTTCCTGATTTGGGTTTGATTTGAATTCACCACACACAAGCAGAGGTCTTAGTTATGATTTGGTGGCATTCAGCATCTAGAGTTTTGTTCAGTACTAAGAATATGTTGTTTTGCATGAAAATAATAGTTTAGCAGTCCAACACAGGGGATAGAAAAATGATAGAGACAGGTATTGGATGTTGAGATTCAGAAAATGTAATTCGAAATATGTGCTGTGTATAATACAAGATATTTAATTGCTGTTATCCTTCTGTGGTTGTACGCAGGTATAACAAAAGCCTTTTCTTTTCTCTCCTCTAATTGTCATTCTTTGTCTTTTATTGATTTAAATAACCTACAGATATTTCAAAAAGGTAAAGGTCATCTTCACCCTAGTAAATACTTAAATACAAAATATCTTTAATTATGTGTGTGTATATGTATCTATATCTATATCTATACTACTAATAAAAGTACTTTAGCATAGAAAATTTTTGATTCACTATTTTACAATTATAAAGACTTCTAAATGTCACATTATCCTTCCATAATCAAATATTCAAATTACTATCGCATATTTATGTGTTTAAATCTTTAAATTACCCCCTAACATTTTTTTTTAATTCTCTATTCTCTTTGTATAAATATCGGTATCTATTAAAATTTTTAAATGACTATATTACCCTTAAAAATATATGCATCATTATAGTTTTCAATAAAATGTTCAAAAACCCTTCAAAAACTCCATCAATCTATCTATTGTTCCCGGGGAGGGGGGGAGATATGTGTGGATATTTTCTCACAATTATGCACGTATATTGCATGACACTACCTAGAGGGGGAATAGATTCTTAAACCACCAATTTTAAACCTACTATTACCGCAATTAACTCTTCTTACAAAGATTAAATGATTATTTGAGAATCTCCTTTTTGCTGCAACGATCCCATGAACTCATGATGATTAGTGTTGTTNAGTAACTCTTCTTACAAAGATTAAATGATTATTAGTGAGAATCTCCTTTTTGCTGCAACGATCCCATGAACTCATGATGATTAGTGTTGTTAATTTGTCAATTAAACATTCAAACACTCAATCATTGACGGGGATCCCAACCTAATGATCCAAACCCTTTGATGCACAACTATGGAGTGTGACCAACAATAAATAATACAAGTGATTTATTGATACAAAAATCCTCCTTTGGAAAATCGCGGGGAACCTTCTTGGTTCACCAAAGCCTAATCGACTATCCCAAAATTAGTTTATAAGTATTTGAGTCTTATACCTCAACCAATACTATGATTAGACGTTCCTGTCCTTCAATAAGTCTCTTAACTTAATACACCCATATATGTTTTGAATAGCTTTACTTGAATTCTCTACCGCAATGGATCTTCTAGGCCTTGAGTAATCTTGGGCACACCAACGATCCTCGGTATGCACACTCTAATGGGTTTAGTCTTCAACTGATTAAGNTATACCTCAACCAATACTATGATTAGACGTTCCTGTCCTTCAATAAGTCTCTTAACCTAATACACCCATATATGTTTTGAATAGCTTTACTTGAATTCTCTACCGCAATGGATCTTCTAGGCCTTGAGTAATCTTGGGCACACCAACGATCCTCGGTATGCACACTCTAATGGGTTTAGTCTTCAACTGATTAAGATCTTCCTTAAGCTGTGAGGTTGGATAAGAATCACTAGATGGTAGCCTTGGGTCTTAGGGATATAGTGTTGTGGTAGAAGCTCTCTAGGTAGAAGATACAATTTCTCTCTCGAAATATTCACAGGAGGCTTGCTCTAGGTGTATGAAAGACTTTCTCTATTTTTAGGTATGGAGTATGACCAATCTTGGTCAATAAGAAACACATTCGTGGACGACTGCCCGAGCTGTGGGAGGGCGGTCATAGGACGGTGGTCACTGAAATAAAAAATGAATTTCGAATCAACCTTAGAGAGCAGGACTGCTTGAACGACTTTTGAGACCGCTCGAGCGACCTCTGAGACCACTCGAGCAACCTCTGAGGGCGACCCCTACTATCCTCCGTCTAGTNTACCCGAGCTGTGGGAGGGCGGTCATAGGACGGTGGTCACTGGAATAAAAAATGAATTTCGAATCAACCTTAGAGAGTAGGACTGCTTGAACGACTTTTGAGACCGCTTGAGCGACCTCTGAGACCACTCGAGCAACCTCTGAGGGCGACCCCTACTATCCTCCGTCTAGTCTTTACCTGATATTTTCCTAAGTCATGAAGGGAATGTTCTAGCAAACATAACTACTAGTTTTTTAAACCTAAAATCAAGCAAAAAAACTTGTCCTTTTGAATACTAAAAAGTGTTGTTCAAGAGGGATCCGATGATGGCTCATGCCTATGTTTTCAAAACACACAAAAGGTTTAAAAAACTTTTCTTTTGAAGAACACCTAGGAGCCATTCTCAGATCTAATATTGATTCCATTATAACACTAATCCTTTTAAATCTATTAAACCAAGAGATCATCTTAGATCTATAGGTCATTACCTTGTCCTAATCAAGAATGTGCATATGAAGTGCTTTTGATTTAACTTTGATGCATGATCTCATTCCTTCAATTAATGTTGTTGGATATTCATCGTTGTAGGATCATGACCATGAAATAAGTTGAGATTTACAAAGGACTCTAAGAAATTAGTCAACTATAGAAAATAATCTAACATTATCATTACTCATTTCAAATATAAAGATAACATTATGCCTACATATGTGTGTTTTTTTTTTCATTCAAAAGTTCAACCCTTTAATATTTAATATAAAAAATAATCTTATATATATAGTTTTTTAAAATTATTTTATGTTGCACCAATAAAATTTTTCAATAACACTAAAATTTTGAAGTTGTATTAAGAGTTTATGTAAAGATAGATTATATTGTACTTTAAAGTAAAACTTGAATTTTTAGAATTTTAATATTCTTTAAAATATACAGTACAGAGTAGTATATTATGTTTTATCACAATTGACTTAACTAATTCTTAATTATAGTAAGTTTCTAATATGATTAGAATATCGACAATTATTTTTATGTTATTCAATGAATTATAAAATGAATCCTAATCAAATAAATTTTAAATGAATTATTTATAACTATTTTTTCAATCTTTTTTCTTACGGTTAGAACAATGAATTATTGGAAATAGATAAAATTTTTATAATTCTATAATATAATATGAGCGATAAAAACATAAGTTTGACAAACTTGATATGGTATTTATTATAGATGCACATATACCTAAAGTTTTTTATTAACTTTTTGTATACAAAAATTATTCACGTACAACGCATGTGGTGCATTACTAGTAATTACTAATAAAAATACCTTAATATAAAAAATTTTTGAATTTTTATTTTACCCTTATAAAGAATTGCAAAAGCCAGTCTATACTTCTANCAAGCAAAAAAACTTGTCCTTTTGAATACTAAAAAGTGTTGTTCAAGAGGGATCCGATGATGGCTCATACCTATGTTTTCAAAACACACAAAAGGTTTAAAAATCTTTTCTTTTGAAGAACACCTAGGAGCCATTCTCAGATCTAATATTGATTCCATTATAACACTAATCCTTTTAAATCTATTAAACCAAGAGATCATCTTAGATCTATAGGTCATTACCTTGTCCTAATCAAGAATGTGCATATGAAGTGCTTTTGATTTAACTTTGATGCATGATCTCATTCCTTCAATTAATGTTGTTGGATATTCATCGTTGTAGGATCATGACCATGAAATAAGTTGAGATTTACAAAGGACTCTAAGAAATTAGTCAACTATAGAAAATAATCTAACATTATCATTACTCATTTCAAATATAAAGATAACATTATGCCTACATATGTGTGTTTTTTTTTTCATTCAAAAGTTCAACCCTTTAATATTTAATATAAAAAATAATCTTATATATATAGTTTTTTAAAATTATTTTATGTTGCACCAATAAAATTTTTCAATAACACTAAAATTTTGAAGTTGTATTAAGAGTTTATGTAAAGATAGATTATATTGTACTTTAAAGTAAAACTTGAATTTTTAGAATTTTAATATTCTTTAAAATATACAGTACAGAGTAGTATATTATGTTTTATCACAATTGACTTAACTAATTCTTAATTATAGTAAGTTTCTAATATGATTAGAATATCGACAATTATTTTTATGTTATTCAATGAATTATAAAATGAATCCTAATCAAATAAATTTTAAATGAATTATTTATAACTATTTTTTTAATCTTTTTTCTTACGGTTAGAACAACGAATTATTGGAAATAGATAAAATTTTTATAATTCTATAATATAATATGAGCGATAAAAACATAAGTTTGACAAACTTGATATGGTATTTATTATAGATGCACATATACCTAAAGTTTTTTATTAACTTTTTGTATACAAAAATTATTCACGTACAACGCATGTGGTGCATTACTAGTAATTACTAATAAAAATACCTTAATATAAAAAATTTTGAATTTTTATTTTACCCTTATAAAGAATTGCAAAAGCCAGTCTATACTTCTACAGTTAAATATCTAAATTATCATTATATTTTATGTATTTAAATATCCAAATTACTTGTAACATCTTTCTTAATTATCTATTCTCTATGTATAAATATTAGTTTCTGTAAATCTTTTTAATTGACTATATCACCCTTAAAAAATATATGCATCATTATAATTTAG
Organism: Ilex paraguariensis; assembly: GCA_963454935.2. Classification (NCBI taxonomy): domain Eukaryota; kingdom Viridiplantae; phylum Streptophyta; class Magnoliopsida; order Aquifoliales; family Aquifoliaceae; genus Ilex; species Ilex paraguariensis. Next base: position 919,122 of record CAUOFW020001203.1, on the reverse strand, counting down.
AATAAAGTCTTCAAAAAAGTTTTAAAAATTTCATCAATTTAATATTATCGTATCATATGTAAAAATAATATTATGCCTTGTATTCTTAATTAAAACTTAGAATTTTAACAAGCTTTATAATATATATTATGGAGTAGTATATTAAATCTTATCCCAATGGATCTAAATAATTTCTAATTATAGTTAGGTTATAATATGATTAGCATATTGATAATTATAGTTGTCAAATTGCGTATCGGGAGGCGTATCGTTTTTAAAAAATAATATATTGTATCGTATTATATATCGTAAGATACGCACAATTTTAATTTTTAAATAATTATTAATAAAATATAACCTTTGTAAAAAAATTATAGACTCATATTAACATAACATTTCATTAATATTCCACCAACTATTTAAGTTCCCAACATACTTTAGTAATATCACGATCTTAATATTAATTAGAAATTTTGAATTCAATTGAACATCAATTGCTTGAACAATCTTAATATTAATTAGGAGTTTTGAATTCAATTGAACAACATTAACAGGAGACTTTATTTTATTTTTTTAAACTATAACCAGTGAAATGACGTTATTTCACTTGTTAGAGATTTAAAAATAAGTCTTTGGGTAAAATAATGTTATTTTAGTCCAAAAAAAAAAAAAAAAATCGTTACGTAGCGGATGTGTTGTATCATGTATCATACGATATGGTGCAAAAACGATACAGAGATACGATATGTATCGTTTTTTTAGGTGTATCGTAACGTATCGTACGATACGTATTGCGTATCGTACGATACTAATAACTATGATCAATTACTTTTATTTTATTCAATGAATTGTAAGTGAAATTTTAATCAAAAGAATTTCAAAAAATTTAATTTTTCAAACATCACTAATAAATTAATCTNTAGTGCAAAAACGATACAGAGATACGATATGTATCGTTTTTTTAGGTGTATCGTAACGTATCGTACGATATGTATTGCATATCGTACGATACTAATAACTATGATCAATTACTTTTATTTTATTCAATGAATTGTAAGTGAAATTCTAATCAAAAGAATTTCAAAAAATTTAATTTTTCAAACATCACTAATAAATTAATCTTGATTACAAAATTCTGAAAAATAGAACTTTAACTATTTTTTTTTAAAAAAAATATTTTTTCTTATAGTTAGAACAACCAACTTTGGGAACATACAAAGATTTGTATAATTCTATAGCAGAGTATGAATGATGAAAAAATAAGTTTGATAAACTTGNTTAACTATTTTTTTTAAAAAAAAATATTTTTTCTTATAGTTAGAACAACGAACTTTGGGAACATACAAAGATTTTGTATAATTCTATAGCAGAGTATGAATGATGAAAAAATAAGTTTGATAAACTTGAGATAATATTTAATTAAGGTACGCAAATACCTAGTATTTTTTATTAATTTTTTGTATGAAAACTATCTACGTGCAAAGCAAGTGGTGCATTGCTAGTAAATGTATATGTATGGACTGTAAGTTGCAATAGAACCTTAAAATTAATTGATTTGAATAATCTCAATCACTTATGATGGTTTGGTGCAAATAAAAGCTCTGTATCGAGTCTGCCTCTCATATGATATATTGGAGGGACCAACACTGGGCAAATGGTAGTCACTTAATTTGCTTTGAAGCATATAATTGTATTGTTAAGTGATATAATTCGTTGTAGCCTTGCATGAGGCCATGCATTTATTTAATGGCAATATCACACTATTCATCTCTGGTGATGTCTTGGCTGATACCTGAAACCATATTTGATGCTAATATTTTTCTAATTCTAACTGTGCGACCTTGGTTTGTTGAAATATGGTTATTGTAGGCTCAAATACATATCTAACAAAGAAGGCCTGAAGACAAGTTCCATCGCCCTCACTGCACTTGCAGGGTATACTGGTAAGAATGTCTCCTCCACTAAGGGTTTTTTACCTCCTGGATGTTTTTTTCCACTAAATCCAGGTTTCTTGGATGAAAACATACACAGTTATCCAAGGAGTGTGTAAAAGTTAATTGTTTCACAAACCATTATATACTGTGTAAACCTTTCTCTGAAATCTTAGACAACCAGCCACCTTTTCATAGTGCAAAAGCTTAGTACAAGATATCGAATGTTATCTGTCACCATCCAAAAGGCAAGATGGCATTGAAAACTCTTACCAGCAAAATACCCCTAAAACCAAACTAAAAACAAAGACTCCTTGAAAATATGAAAATTGACTTGAGTATGATAAATTATGGGTTCGTGACTTATTTTTCTAAGTCATGGTTTTCTTTGTGCTTAGGAAGATTTTTATCCATGGGTGCAAGGTTGCCCCTTCATGGTCAACTAAGATGTCATATAAATTTATGGTTTCATCTTTTCACCTATTAATGGCCTTTTTCGATTCATTTCTACATTTGTCTTCCTTCATGCTATTTTGCATTATACACCTTGACAACTTCCCTTCAACCTTTGCAATTTAAACTAGAAGTAATGTGTCAAGTTAAAGGCACAAGTGCACGAGTGTTTGTGCTGGAAGTATAAGATCCATAAGTTTGCCGTCGCATATGGTTTCATTATCAGTTGCTTGGAATACCTGTTACCTTATCATATTCTATGCTGATTTTGATGGGTTTTTCACTTTCCCGAAGGTTTTTGAAATGTAGGTTATTTTATCTCATATCTATAACTATTTCATGAACAAGTACTATTAGGGTTTTGTTGCTGGCAGTGCATAAGGCCCCCCCATACGCAGAAGAGGGCTGAAGCAAGCAATTTTTAAAAGTTCAATGATATGGGAATGATTGCTTTTTTGATTGATATGGAGTTGAGTGTAGTTCGTTTGTTTTTTTCCCTCTATATACTGGTTGACTTTGACTTATGTGCAATATTCTGCTTTTTTCTCACTTTATACCTGATTGGTTGGTCGAAAACCTGTTGCCTGCAGATAAATATGTTCCTGACACCGACTTGAATTTTTTGAAAGCGGATAAGTTCCCGATATTCAGATTCCGGCCTTAATTCCCTTTCTTTTGTTTTACAGAATGTGACATACGTGCATGTTTGAACACTCTTCAGTTCCTCAATAAGAAGAAGGAAAACCTCAAAGTGGTATGATATTACCAAGATACGTTCTTCCTTATTTGTTATTTCCAAATAAATCTCCCCAGATGAAAGAGGAGGTTATGCAGGTCCCCATATTTAGGTGATTATAAGTTATAACAGTATACAGTTTTGTTGGTAGGTTTCTTGCTTGTTGGAAACAAATACCTTTGTTGTAGAGGATGGAAATCAGCCCTCTGCAACTGCATGATAACATAAAGGAAAATGATAACTTATCCGTATGCTACCCTCCCACATACTTAATGTTCTTTAAGGGGGTTGAAGTGTCCTGTATATCTAGTCATCTCATGGTGGCTTATAAAGAGACTTTCAAAAACTTTGTTAGACTTATATTATCCTATTCCTCGGCAGAAAAGATGTTTGCTAAAACTGTCGCGTTTATTAGATGTTGAGTTGCTGGTTTAATTAGTGTTTTAAGATTTTGACTGCATTATATGATTTTTTTACGACTTTAAGTTTACTAGGAAAGGGGAATTGCTTTGACCCAGCGGTGTTAAGCCCTCGCATAATCAGATGTAGGGTCATGCGTTGTTATGAATCTTATAGAAAACATTTACTGTCACATTTGGGTGGTGGGGTTTTAGAAGTCACCTTCCTCTATTCAATTAACTATAAAGGGTTCTATACCATTTTATCAAGAGGGTAATTCTTTTGAGTGCTTTCTTTCCAATTTAATTGATTGATTTGTTCTCCTGGCTATTAGTTGGAGATCAGTTCTCAATTGGTTGGCCGAAAGGACACATCAAAAAGTGTTTTCGACGTATGGAAAGAGGTAAGGTGTTGTAGTTGTATCTGTCACTTGTACTTAAATTCCTTGATTATTCTTTTTCAGAATCCTTACTCTATGGTCACAATTTTCTTGTCATTAAAGATTTTTCAAAAGAGAAGAGTGAAGCAGGAAAGGATATCGGGTAATGGCAGCAGCAGCATGTCCAATGAATTTGAATTTCTGCACAATCTGATATCTAACCGGTAGGTTGAGGCTTACATAGCAGACCATGATATGTACATTGTTCCAAGTGATGGATCATCTGTCTTAATGTTCTATGACCATCCAGTGGCGACTACGACTTAATTTTAGATGGGATCCACGAAAATATTTTGCAGCTCCATTATCATGATCCACTTATGCGAAAGACAGTAAGTCCTAATTGCCTAGACACTGTTGCCCCCATGTGTATTAGACCTTTGTTTAACATATCCTATATCTTGAAGGTCAAATGCTTGCATAATCTTGGGGTTTCTGATATGATTCACCAGTACATTATGCGCACGCAGCAGATGTCTTTACAAGGTATAAAATCCTACTATCGGCAGACATTGACCCTTTAATAGGTATAAATCTCAACTCAAGATCTTCCTATCCCTGTTTACTTTTTGTAGTTTATCAGCCTTCTATTGCAATTGCTGTACATGGTCTAATAGCTCAAGTTGAAAGACCAAATATTGGATGGCCCAAATCTTTCCAAAGGTATCCCTAATCCATCTACATCTACATCGTGAAGTCTAATGTGAGCATTGTATCTTATAATTCTATCTTACTTTGAACTCACAGATACCGAACAAGCTTGGTGGAAAGGATGGAGATATTTCATTCATGGCACTACAAAATATCACCATACATCTCAAGGCATCTGTCAACTAAGTCCTTTGTAGAAGACTTGATTTCTCCATTGTTACATCTTTTGTCACCACCAACTCTAAGGCCGGTAATTTACCTGCATTATGCCTTCGTGTTCAGTTGATGCTTGCTGATGATTCTGTTTATATATAATGTTATAAATCTATGACGAGGGATGATTTGAGGCAGGTGCAGTATGCCTCCAAACCTAACTGGTTTGTGGGCATTTTATGGCTGTCCTTTCCCCATAATAGTGAGGTGTTCTCCATTTGGTACTTTTCATGATTGCGAAAACCATTCCAAACTATTCCCCACCCTGCCCTCTACTTGCTCCCTTTGTTCCAATCTGTGTGGGGCCTTGAGCTGACAATTTGTAGAAAAAACTAACACAGCTAACAAAACTGAAATAGCTAATATTCAATGAAGAAGAACATCTCCTGATTTGTCCTTGAATGACCTAAAAACATGCAGTAGCCAGAAGAGTTCCTCAAAATAGCGTAAAAATCTAGAAATCTTTTATTGTTGTCGACAAATCTGGAGCATCAAAAAGGAGAGGAGAGAGGTTTACTCACTATTCACCCATCTGATTGAGCTGATGTTTTTAGTTAGAGCAGACAGAAAGAACTTGACATTGGGTGGCAAGATGGTGACAACAGTGATTCATGGCAAAGATTCAAGTTCGTACAGAATCAATTGGAAAAATAGTAGAATAGTCCATTTTCTATCTTTACAGAAATGGTAGTAGTTTACCCGTTGGGTGTCATTTTTTTTATATCTATATTTGGTCATGGATTATAATTGTCTATGCATGTGATGAACAATGGCTTAGCTTTATTATCTTTATTATCTTTTGATTATGAGCAATGTTTTTTTTTCCAATTTTTGGAGCTACTAGGTTTTGATAAACTCCCATTAGGTATTTNTTGATTATGAGCAATGCTTTTTTTTTTCCAATTTTTGGAGCTACTAGGTTTTGATAAACTCCCATTAGGTATTTATCCCAAAATCGTCACACCCAGGTAATATGCTTGTAAATTACTGATTTTAATTGATTCTTACGATAAAGTCTCAAATTTTAAAAAAACGTGGACAAAGGAAACAAGTTTACGTCTTTATTAATATATGAAGCTCCAGATCTCTCAAATGGATACTTGGGACTCTGGGATCCCAATATGTATCATATATATATATAGACACACACACACACACACACACACATGGACTGGGAATAGTTTCTTGTATAATATCGGTGCTTGAAATTGTCTACAGCTTGTATGACATATATTAAAAAGAAAAAGTGAAAATGGTTCTTCAGACAAAGAGGAAAGAACTAGAAACATTTTACATTACAAAACCCTAATTCCACATTCCAAGACCACTAGAACCTTCCATGCAAGTTCAAAGTCGTTAAAATTGAACAAGAACATAAATGCTTAATCAGGACTTAACATATAGTATGAGTTGAAAAAATGACTCCATGAAAAATAATGTTTCTCTAAATGAGAGAAGTAAATCTGTGAATTCTCAAGTAAAAAGATTAGACTTTCTATGAAGAAACTTGTTAGGAAATGTTAGAGATGGAGTGACTGATCCATCATAGTTACATGGAAATTCTGTTTTGCTGAGAGATAATAAGGGATGGCAGAGAAGAGCTGGGAGACACACAGATAATAATGATTGCCGAGTGCAAATAGCAACACCATGAAAAAGTAGCTTGGTTGTGTGAAGAGAGCTTGTATCCCACATCGAATGACCAAGACCACCCAAGGTTGATTTATATGTTTAAGGGCTTCTCCACTCATTGCCAATTGATTTTGGGTCAGTTGCTCTAACATTGTATTAAAGTTGGGACTTGGGTAGTTAGGGGGTTTAGGTCGTTACCCGTTTGAATTTCTCAGTATGCATGTTTGTTTGTTAGCCCAATGTATGAGCCTAGATCCCACGTGAGGGATAGGGTAAAGAGAGGTTGTATCCCACATTGAGTGACTAGGACCGCCCAAAGTCGGTTTATTTGCTTAAAGGGCATCTCCACACATTGATAATTGATAATTGGTTTTGGGTTGGATGCTTTAACAATTCGCTCCTCCAAATACCTTTTTGGTGTAATGACATGGAATTGATTGTTTTCTAGTTGATGATATAACTTAGGTTCTGTTACCACTTTTACTGAAGCTTCCACTGGGGTTAGTTAAAGTAGGTAGATGATTGCTCATTAGGAAAAAGAGAAGCTAAGAAAGTGAGAGAACGCAGGAGAAGGAACAGAATTTTAGAGACAGTAATAACGAGAGGGAGACGAGAAGAAAATGGAAGAGTGGGAGAGGTGAAAAGCAACTTTCTAGCATCCCACATTGAATAGTCAAATATGTTAATTATTTAGCCATTTTTCTGTGTTTATAGATCTAGTAACTTGTTTACCCGTTGACACTTCTAATGAGCCCATATATTATAAATGCATCATATTTTTGGACATAAACAAGGCTTGCTTTTGCAACTGGAAAATATCATTTAGTTTGGCCAACCTAGTTGGATATATCTATGATAAAAAATAGGCATACATATCTTTGAAGCTTANAACATATTTTTGGACATAAACAAGGCTTGCTTTTGCAACTGGAAAATATCATTTAGTTTGGGCAACCTAGTTGGATATATCTATGATAAAAAATAGGCATACATATCTTTGAAGCTTATAAACCTTACCTTGGAGAACTTGGGAGAATTCATTTATAATAATTCAAAGAGCATCTATAGCTACTGCAAAATCTGATCAAATATGAAAATAAACCTAATGTACTGGGAAATTATAACTGGTGAATGATTTGGTCGCTAGGATTAGACCAAGTGCTACCATTGTCATTGTTAGGTTGCTTCCAGTTACTCATTAGGACTGCATCCTCCTTGTACGTTTCAATCTCTCTCTCTCTCTCTCTCTCTCTCTCTTGTTCTACTTTGATGAAACTGGAATTCTGCTTGTCGCTATGGTTCTGAAACAGTTCGATGTCTTTTCTCAGGTGGCATTGCATTTACTTTCAGAGAAAGAGAAGAATGATCTGGTCCAGTTAGTAAATTTTATGGTGTCGTATGCTATAACTTATAAGAATGTAAAATCTAATCCTTTACACAGTACACTGAGACATGAAGTTGATTTAGATGCTTCGGCTCTTTCATTTGATCCCCCAATAAGTGATTTTATAAACTTCCAGGTTAGTGTTGTTGGTTTTGCCTACTCAAATTTCAAATAAGGTCTATTATATCTTCTAAATGCCTATTTTTGGTGTTAAACAGGGCTATAAATCTGGTCATTTTGTGTTGGCTTCAGCTGTGAAGCAGGTCTTGGTGCATGAGGTAAGGGATGCATTTTGTAAGGGGTGCTAAATTATTCAACTTTTGAAGAAATACTGTTTGTGTGAAAGGGCGCTCTGTTAGCTATGAGATTTTTTCTTGTTAAGAAACGAAAATTTTATTTTTAAGAGAGAAAGTTACAAAAGCAGTGAACATGAAGTTCTATCATTAATAAAATAAGAACTAGAAAATATTGATTTGTTGTTGGTCAGTCATATAGGTCAAAATTATCTCGATATCCTGTATAGTTTGAGTTAGTCTCCAATGTGGATTTGATGCGAACTGACAGTCATTGTTTATTCCCATTTGCTGGGATGCATGGATAAGAGTTAATGAATAGTTATCTTCTTTAAATTACCTTTCGTTATGGGGTTCATTCTTTAGGTGATCTTTTTATCTTTTGTATGTGGTGTGTATTACACAAAATGAAGAATCTCTCTAACATTCCCTTGCAAAACACTTGACAAAATATCTGGATTCTCTGGAGTCTGAAATAGTAGATTATCAAGTTGTGCCCTAGTATTAGGCATCGCTTGTTTGGAAATTTTTTATTTGAATTTGAGAGTGTGGTTGAGGATTGTCCCTGACACACTGGACTTAGACATATTGACCTAGAGGGGGGTGAATATGTCTTAGCACTTAAATGCGGAATTAATACCAATTAGAACCTAATCCATTCGATTATCAATTAATTAAACAATCAACACAAAACCCCCAAATTTACCAAACCTAATCTACCAATTTAGGAATTTAAGCAAAATTCCCAAATCCCAACACCCTTTAATACAAATATATTGGCCAACACCAGCAAGATGATTCACAAGAATTTAATCAATTATGCGTACGGGGAATATAAAATTGCATGTATGTAAAAAAGATACGGAAAAGTCGATCACAAACACAACACAAAAAATTTGAGAGGAAACCTTCTCGGAAAAAGCCATGGGACTGTAGTCCACCTAACCTAATCCACTAGCCTCAAAGTTGTTTTTTTTGGTAAGAAACAACACTTTCATTTCATTGAAAGAAATAAGAAGTGTACATAAATAATAGGAATCTACCTAAAAGAGCAAAAATCCAAGTTATTAAAAGATCAAAGACTTATACCTCCCATGGTTAGATTTTGTAAGATCTTGACGACTAGCTTCAATAGGTGACGAATTGAGCTCCACAATTGGCCCTTGGAATCCTCCATCTTCTCCTATTAGAATCTTCCTTTGATGCTTGGAATCCTAATTCGATCCTTTACTTTGCAGATTTTGAATGTTCTAAAAACATTCTCAAAGCCTAGGTTGATTTCATTAAGAAAATCTAGATTAATCAATTTGGGATTTTAATTTATTATGAGCCCAAATGATGGATTGGAGTTTGATATGGAATGCTAAGGTAAGCCTTATGAATCTCTTTCTAGCCTCTCTTTAAATCCTATAGTCTCTCTATCGAAGAATAAAGACGTCCCATATATATAGGTGGAGAAAATAGGGTTTAATTGGGAAACAAGTTGTTCAGTTTCCCGAAGGACCGCTCGAGCGCTCAGAGAGCAGTGAGAGAGCATTGCATATTGGAAAAGAATTGTTCCCAGTGTGAATAGTGGCACACTCGACCGGTCAGTGAATGCTGACCACTGTTTCGAAATTTTAACCCCAATTTATTTTCCTCAACCGCTAGAGCTCTTGGAGAACAACGTTCACTGATTTCTCAACATAAAACCAATGCTATCTTCAACCTTTGAAATACCAATGGGTGATATTTAAAAAGCCTCTATGCCATGACTCTTAAAACCAACCCTCAAAGTTTCAAAAATGTTTATCTCATAAATACGGGATTCATGCTACCGTTTTTTATACTTAACATCTAAAACCATTTTATTCACCTAGTTTAACCATTTTAAGGCAACTAGGTCTCATACCTCACCTAAACTTGATGGCTTCAAAGAAGTTTTCGCATGTTGCAATGTAGCTTGGACTTCTCCATCACATCTTGCTTTGTTTTTCAATCTTCATAAACATAATGACCATGAATTTAGTTGAAATTCAAGTTCAAGTGACCTCACGGAATTTGCCAATTACAATCAATTTTCGTAACAGAACTGGAGGGGCATATTAATAAACAAGGATGACTTGGTTTTATGTATTTTCTCATCATTTATCTGACACACTAACAAGTAACATGTATCCATCTTCCACATTTTTTGGGAAAATTCTACCTGCACCTGCTGCTTATTGGGCTTTAGGTGACTATTTTGGATACCCAGTAGCCATAGTTATCAACAATACCTTGTCAGTGCCTTTACTTCATGAAGCTGGAATAAGCTTTCTAGGAGAAATCATTAGTACATAGAAGAATACCATTACTATTGAATATTTAATTACATGAGAATACCACCTTTTATACTCAAAAAGAATGCGTAATTCGCCTGTATTGTAATCCATGGCTTAAAATGTTAGGACAAGTTTAATGAACCTTGAGGAATATAAGCTTTTGTGGGGAAATTTTCCTTGTTCCCCTTCTCACTGCATGCCGTGGTGTGCAAGTTTACATTTATATATAAGCACATAAAGCCTTAGCTAGATGTGTTGATCCTCAATAAGGTTTTCTTGTTTTGTATTGTTGTTTCCCTGAGATGTACAGGTGCAGATGCCATTTGACACAAGTATGTCTTTCCCCACTTTCTTTTTTTGTTGGTTATTGGTCTGTGTCATCCTCTGTCGTAACAACTTGTCATAAATGCATGAGTGGAAGGGTACATGATTTTTTTTTTCTTTTTGTTATAGATGATGATTTGTTAATTTCTTTTTGTCGATCTTGTTCAATTTTCTAGATGACCTTTGTCATTATGGAGCTGCTGTATTCCAAACAATTTTTGTAGATTTTTATTTGGCATCAAATTAGTCTCATGCATTGAAGTACATAATTATAGGTGGAAAAGCAAAAGATTTTGCAAGGCAGCATCAACAGATCTGTGCACCCTCCTGATGTATGTAACAAGAAAAACCAGGCTATGGCAGGGGGCAAAATGGGCAGAACACCTTCCAGATCTGATAGTGCAACCACATCTGCTGGGAAGATGACAAACACAAAGAATCCGTTAATCCCGCAGCATTATGGATTGACTACTACTTCTAATCCATCAACTTCAGATTGTAATCGAACTACCACAGCCAGTGTGATACTAAAATCCTCTGAAAAGAAAAAGAAGCGATATACCGACTCTTCTAGTTTCTTTGACAGGTTGAATATAGCTTCTACATTCAGTTATTGCTGCATTATTATTTGTTTGTTGCCATTTTATAATTGGGAGCTACTTTGAATTTGAATACCTGACTCAAACAGAACTATGAAACCTCTAATTTTTTATTTCCTTCAGGACTTAAAAATTTCCAGCTAGATGAACTAATATTCAGCTGAATTAGTTCATGGTCATCTACAAAATGTAGATGGCTAGATTCATATAGACACTTACACAAATGCATTGACTTGCAACCATGAGCTTTTTAGTACATACCTGCCCCCATCTTCTACATTTTCAGAACTTTAGATATGTCTCACTCTTATCTGGAATCACTTTTGAATTCTTATCAGCATGACCTCAACATTTCTTTGTTTTTATTGATGGCATCATGAAATAACAAATTTGGGTGGAAGAAAGACCATGCATGTCTGCAAACATATTGGTTTAGAATCTTTAGATTACTCCACCTTTGGCCAATTTGATTCGCCGGAGAGATAAACCAGTGGCCCTTTCCATTGTGCATATGTCTCCATTGTGCATATGTCTTCTTGATGTTTATAGAAGTTAAAGTAAGGAACTCTATACTGTACCATAAATCTTTCATTGTTGGCAACATGGGAAACTCTATAGGATTTTCTCGTCATTTATATTAAGGGAGTGCTTGGTCCTCTGTTGACAGGTTGTGGTGTATGGAAATAGTTAATCTAGTGATGACATGTGAGGTGTGAATCTCTGACAACCGTTAAAAAGGGTTATCAAAGGTTCAACAGCTTGCGCCTATTAAAGAGGGATGTATAAATTTTGTATGTGTGACTGCATCAATAATCTTTGTATAAGTTGTGCATAATTTGAGATTTAGTTTTAGATTTAAGTATTTTTTCTTGAGTTCTAAATGGGGTATTGGTTGGTTCAATGCATGCCACCAAATCAAACTGATTAGTTTGTCTTTCCTTTTTCGAATGTTGGAACATCAATGAAGTTTTGAGATTTCTTTGGAAAAGTATTTTAGAGATGTGAGTGTGAACTGCAAAAGAAAATAAATTTTTTTTTTTTGTTTGAATTGACAGAAGAGTCCTTGCAACGACATATAGTAAAAGGGCGAATCTGGTGAATTGATAATTTTTTTCCCGAGACCTATTTGTTTCCGGTGTGTTGAAATTCGCTGTCAATTTATTTATTATTTGTGCTTCTCTTAGGTTGAACAAGGATGTTAGAGTGAAGTGTTGGTCCAAAAAATTTAGCAGATAACATCCCCACTCTTATTTCTTTGGACTTGAGGAAGTAATTGCAGTCACTCCTTATGCTTTCATTTTACTTTTTGGTTTTTGAATTACATGCTGTAGTGCATTTGACATTGCTTGGTCTTTGCACACTGTTAAACTAGTAGTTACTTCAAAAGCTTAAGTTNTGACATTTATATATAAGCACATAAAGCCTTAGCTAGATGTGTTGATCCTCAATAAGGTTTTCTTGTTTTGTATTGTTGTTTCCCTGAGATGTACAGGTGCAGATGCCATTTGACACAAGTATGTNTTACATTTATATATAAGCACATAAAGCCTTAGCTAGATGTGTTGATCCTCAATAAGGTTTTCTTGTTGTGTATTGTTGTTTCCCTGAGATGTACAGGTGCAGATGCCATTTGACACAAGTATGTCTTTCCCCACTTTCTTTTTTTGTTGGTTATTGGTCTGTGTCATCCTCTGTCGTAACAACTTGTCATAAATGCATGAGTGGAAGGGTACATGATTTTTTTTTTCTTTTTGTTATAGATGATGATTTGTTAATTTCTTTTTGTCGATCTTGTTCAATTTTCTAGATGACCTTTGTCATTATGGAGCTGCTGTATTCCAAACAATTTTTGTAGATTTTTATTTGGCATCAAATTAGTCTCATGCATTGAAGTACATAATTATAGGTGGAAAAGCAAAAGATTTTGCAAGGCAGCATCAACAGATCTGTGCACCCTCCTGATGTATGTAACAAGAAAAACCAGGCTATGGCAGGGGGCAAAATGGGCAGAACACCTTCCAGATCTGATAGTGCAACCACATCTGCTGGGAAGATGACAAACACAAAGAATCCGTTAATCCCGCAGCATTATGGATTGACTACTACTTCTAATCCATCAACTTCAGATTGTAATCGAACTACCACAGCCAGTGTGATACTAAAATCCTCTGAAAAGAAAAAGAAGCGATATACCGACTCTTCTAGTTTCTTTGACAGGTTGAATATAGCTTCTACATTCAGTTATTGCTGCATTATTATTTGTTTGTTGCCATTTTATAATTGGGAGCTACTTTGAATTTGAATACCTGACTCAAACAGAACTATGAAACCTCTAATTTTTTATTTCCTTCAGGACTTAAAAATTTCCAGCTAGATGAACTAATATTCAGCTGAATTAGTTCATGGTCATCTACAAAATGTAGATGGCTAGATTCATATAGACACTTACACAAATGCATTGACTTGCAACCATGAGCTTTTTAGTACATACCTGCCCCCATCTTCTACATTTTCAGAACTTTAGATATGTCTCACTCTTATCTGGAATCACTTTTGAATTCTTATCAGCATGACCTCAACATTTCTTTGTTTTTATTGATGGCATCATGAAATAACAAATTTGGGTGGAAGAAAGACCATGCATGTCTGCAAACATATTGGTTTAGAATCTTTAGATTACTCCACCTTTGGCCAATTTGATTCGCCGGAGAGATAAACCAGTGGCCCTTTCCATTGTGCATATGTCTCCATTGTGCATATGTCTTCTTGATGTTTATAAAAGTTAAAGTAAGGAACTCTATACTGTACCATAAATCTTTCATTGTTGGCAACATGGGAAACTCTATAGGACTTTCTCGTCATTTATATTAAGGGAGTGCTTGGTCCTCTGTTGACAGGTTGTGGTGTATGGAAATAGTTAATCTAGTGATGACATGTGAGGTGTGAATCTCTGACAACCGTTAAAAAGGGTTATCAAAGGTTCAACAGCTTGCGCCTATTAAAGAGGGATGTATAAATTTTGTACGTGTGACTGCATCAATAATCTTTGTATAAGTTGTGCATAATTTGAGATTTAGTTTTAGATTTAAGTATTTTTTCTTGAGTTCTAAATGGGGTATTGGTTGGTTCAATGCATGCCACCAAATCAAACTGATTAGTTTGTCTTTCCTTTTTCGAATGTTGGAACATCAATGAAGTTTTGAGATTTCTTTGGAAAAGTATTTTAGAGATGTGAGTGTGAACTGCAAAAGAAAATAAATTTTTTTTTTTTGTTTGAATTGACAGAAGAGTCCTTGCAACGACATATAGTAAAAGGGCGAATCTGGTGAATTGATAATTTTTTTCCCGAGACCTATTTGTTTCCGGTGTGTTGAAATTCGCTGTCAATTTATTTATTATTTGTGCTTCTCTTAGGTTGAACAAGGATGTTAGAGTGAAGTGTTGGTCCAAAAAATTTAGCAGATAACATCCCCACTCTTATTTCTTTGGACTTGAGGAAGTAATTGCAGTCACTCCTTATGCTTTCATTTTACTTTTTGGTTTTTGAATTACATGCTGTAGTGCATTTGACATTGCTTGGTCTTTGCACACTGTTAAACTAGTAGTTACTTCAAAAGCTTAAGTTGTTAGAGAATGGGTCCATGACTTATATGAAATACCACTCACGTGTGACTGTCTCTCACACGTGGAGGAGATATATGACCAAATCGGTCAATATGCACGCACACGATGAGGGTACCAAGTGCAGACAGTGAGATTTGAACCCTAGACAGGAAGGAAGTGAAGCCTTGATACTATGGTAAATTGCTGATTATATCAAAACTTAAGTTGTCAGAGAGTAGACCCACAATATGTTTTAAGCTCTTAGCGCACCTCGTCCTTCACTCATCATTTATTTTCGTTCAGTCCTTTGTCTTGGTGCGAATCCTCTCTCTCTCTCTCTCTCTCTCTCTCTCNTGTCTTTCCCCACTTTCTTTTTTTGTTGGTTATTGGTCTGTGTCATCCTCTGTCGTAACAACTTGTCATAAATGCATGAGTGGAAGGGTACATGATTTTTTTTTTCTTTTTGTTATAGATGATGATTTGTTAATTTCTTTTTGTCGATCTTGTTCAATTTTCTAGATGACCTTTGTCATTATGGAGCTGCTGTATTCCAAACAATTTTTGTAGATTTTTATTTGGCATCAAATTAGTCTCATGCATTGAAGTACATAATTATAGGTGGAAAAGCAAAAGATTTTGCAAGGCAGCATCAACAGATCTGTGCACCCTCCTGATGTATGTAACAAGAAAAACCAGGCTATGGCAGGGGGCAAAATGGGCAGAACACCTTCCAGATCTGATAGTGCAACCACATCTGCTGGGAAGATGACAAACACAAAGAATCCGTTAATCCCGCAGCATTATGGATTGACTACTACTTCTAATCCATCAACTTCAGATTGTAATCGAACTACCACAGCCAGTGTGATACTAAAATCCTCTGAAAAGAAAAAGAAGCGATATACCGACTCTTCTAGTTTCTTTGACAGGTTGAATATAGCTTCTACATTCAGTTATTGCTGCATTATTATTTGTTTGTTGCCATTTTATAATTGGGAGCTACTTTGAATTTGNTGTGGATTGACTACTACTTCTAATACATCAACTTCAGATTGTAATCGAACTTCCACAGCCAGTGTGATACTAAAATCCTCTGAAAAGAAAAAGAAGCGATATACCGACTCTTCTAGTTTCTTTGACAGGTTGAATATAGCTTCTACATTCAGTNTCGACAGGTAAGGATCACTAGATGTGCTCAAAATTTTGTCAAAAGCTACCGGAAAAGTTTATAAATGATTAGTGATGCAGATTGAGAAGAACAATTTCAGGGGAAAAGTAGAGATGAGAAATCAGAAAAAATCAGAAGAGATGAAAAAATTGAAGTGGAAGATGAATATCCCTATCAATAATGTTGAAGTCTGAATACCTTCACGTCAATTACTATATTAGGTGAATACCAAAACCTTTAATNTTGACAGGTAAGGATCACTAGATGTGCTCAAAATTTTGTCAAAAGCTACCGGAAAAGTTTATAAATGATTAGTGATGCGGATTGAGAAGAACAATTTCAGGGGAAAAGTAGAGATGAGAAATCAGAAAAAATCAGAAGAGATGAAAAAATTGAAGTGGAAGATGAATATCCCTATCAATAATGTTAAAGTCTGAATACCTTCACGTCAATTACTATATTAGGTGAATACCAAAACCTTTAATCAAGATTCATAATACAAAATCCAAGAAATCCAAAATAGTAAAATAATTTTAAAATGAATTTTCAAATTCTAATATCCAATTCCAATCCTCTTCCAACTTCTTTCCGATCCCCATCAATTAGATGTTAAAGGATGATAGCATATTTGGTTGCTGAGATGAAATTTTGGTATAAACAATGAAAGCTCATTAGTGTTACGTAGTAACACTCATGCTTCCCCTTCTGAACATATTTGCTNAAACAGGTAGCATATTTGGTTGCTGAGATGAAATTTTGGTATAAACAATGAAAGCTCATTAGTGTTACGTAGTAACACTCATGCTTCCCCTTCTGAACATATTTGCTTAATTGCACCAATTTTAGGATAATTTTTTGCTGTAAACAATTGTAAGAACCCAGTTTTTTTTTTTCTTTGTTTTTGGTTTGGTGAGGATTCAAATCCATGGCATAGCCATGGGGAGTAAGAGTGAGCCTTTTGACATCACTTGAAGCTACCCAGGTTAAGCCCGTGGTGGTGAAGCGCATGTTCACTCATAACGATTTCTATTCTCTTCTTTNTCTTTCTTGTTTTTGGTTTGGTGAGGATTCAAATCCATGGCATAGCCATGGGGAGTAAGAGTGAGCCTTTTGACATCACTTGAAGCTACCCAGGTTAAGCCCGTGGTGGTGAAGCGCATGTTCACTCATAACGATTTCTATTCTCTTCTTTTTATGCAGGGTTTCACAAATGCAGTTAAAAGGCCAATTCGAATTCGTGAATTTCTTCTATGATGTAAAACAAGCCTTGTAATCGTATAAAGGTGATGCTTGTAGTTATCTAAGTTATGTTTATATTCTCTTAAGCTTCCCTCAAGTTGTCACTATCACAGTTGATATATTCACAGTGCCTTTTTCTCATTCAATAATATAGAAAATTTATCTTCTTTGTTTGCACTATGTACTTGCACTTTTGTTTGAAAGAACTGGAATTGAACAGTGCCAAACTATTTGAATGTAGTTAACCTTTTTGCTTATTTCATCTCTCATTTCTAGAACTATTTCCCCTGCCGTCAATGAACACTCGTTTTGAGCAGCATTACGATTGGCAGCTTGATTAACATCATCTAATCCAGTTCATTGTTTACCAACCGAAAGAAACTTGATTAACAGAGGCTTTTTAAATGACAGGAGAAGCAGAACACTTGAATTTGATACAGTTCATAAATTTTTTGATCTTCTAGCTACGAGGTATCTTGGTCTCTTAGAGCTGATCAACGTTCTTGAGCATGTATAGCCCCCCGTCCCAATAAACATACGACCATTATTGGAATAAATCTCTCGAGGTTGCTCCAAGATAGCTATTTCATCTTGTTTGAGAACAATTATTTGCTTGAAAAACATCTGACCGTTAGGATAAAGTTGGATCTCACTACTCAAGAAATGGGAGGTCGGGTCTGGTTCCATGTCCTCCCCAATTGGTTGGGTGCACTAAATCACTATNTCGAGCATGTATAGCCCCCCGTCCCAATAAACATACGACTATTATTGGAATAAATCTCTCGAGGTTGCTCCAAGATAGCTATTTCATCTTGTTTGAGAACAATTATTTGCTTGAAAATCATCTGACCGTTAGGATAAAGTTGGATCTCACTACTCAAGAAATGAGAGGTCGGGTCTGGTTCCATGTCCTCCCCAATTGGTTGGGTGCACTAAATCACTATCTAACGTGGTCTTCTTACACCATCGAATAATTTCCGAGTCACCACCCTATTAGAACTTCGACACGGTTACGTATTATTGGATTGGTGGTTCACCAAAATTATGGTTAAATAGTGTGCCACTTTGAGTGAATTCCAAAAACTTGGATTGATTCTACATAACGATCAATTATAGCTTTTCTGAAACACTTGAGATAACTTGACCCAACAGGGTTGTAGTTTGTTAATATTTTTTTGATATGCAAGTAGTAAGGACTTTTCCATCACCTGTTTATTGATATTATATTAGCACACAAACAACAAAAAATTTACAGCCTTTGGAGAACAGAAAACAAAAATCTGTCTAATACTAAATGAATCTCCTGCACTTTCAAGTTTCAGTACCTTACATAAGTATTCAATGGGTATTTGTCAAATAGAAGCTGGAGGCACCACCTAGCAAGTACAAGTCTTGATTGCATATCTACATTTTATGTGCAAGAAAGTTTCAATTGATCATAGCAAAAAGTCTCAGCTTTGTCAATCCTTATACTTGAATGCTCCCTCCAGATTGAGTGGTGTTATCATCTGGGGGACTGATAGATATCCAAAGTAAAGACACTGTAGTGGAAACAAGCCCTGCCCATACATAAACAATTGTAGGAACCTTTCCTCTCCTTCCCATCAATCCCTTAGCAAATGGGTACATGTGAGCCAACACCCAGAATGTGAAGAAAGCCCCACCCATGAGCTTATTCCATTGAGGAATCACACTGTACACAGTTCTCATGAACCCGAGGATAATAGCAACAAGATTGACAACAATGATGGTCAGTGGCATTATGAAGAGACTGGTCCATTTGACAACATATAGATCAGCATAGATGTCTTCTTCATCTTCCGCAGCAGATTTTGAGGTCAACGTAAATGAGATTTCGATACCAGCAATGACTTTAAGGAGACCCTGGAGTACTGCAGCAAAGTGAGCACTGCTGCCCCCAATGACCCAAAACTGCTCGTTTCGCCACAATTCCTCCAGGCCTATACCTGACCACTTGACTTCAAGCATGGAGATGCAAGCGAGAGTGATAGTGATGATAAGAAGGTAAAAAAGGAAAGTAACATTTAAGCTCTTCACAATAAATTGTCCAGTGAAGAGACAGAGAGCCGGGAGAAAACAATAGACCACAAGGATGATGGACGTGAACGGGTAGATGCCGACATTGAGGTAAGCTATTCGCTGGAGGAATTTTAGACGTCGGGTTGCAAGAAATGCATTGTTTCGAGAGAAGAAAATCTCGACAGAACCAGTGGCCCATCGGAGGACCTGGTGCAGGCGGTCAGTTAAGTTGATCGGTGCAGTGCCCCGGAAAGCATCACGCTTTGTGATGCAGTAGACAGATCGCCATCCGCGATTGTGCATGCGATAACCTGTCACCACGTCTTCTGTAACAGATCCATAGATCCAACCTACTCTGTCTCCCCATTCAGTTTTATCCTCGTACCTGTGCTTCATGTAAAAACATAGGAGTTACAATCAATTTATATTATCCCAGTTCAGGGTTATTATGCTCAGTTTGATTAACATTGTTATGCACGATACCACAACAAATATTCAAACGAAATAGAAAAGCACAAAATACACACAGAATTATGTGGTTCAAATCGAAAGCTATGTCCACAGGCAGACTGTTACAAAAATTTCCTATCAAAGATGAAGATTACAGATGGTTCTCTAAAATGTATGCAAGAGAACAAGAATATGTTTATTAATCACTTTGGTTTACCTGAAAATATTTTCTACATAAAAAAAACTCACTCTTACAGTTTCTGTAATTGATTCACATGTGACTCTAAATGACATTATAGCTTAAAATGCTCTTGTTCCATGGCTAATGTATTGCCAAGACTTTTGCATGGTACTATGACAGGACTGACAAGTTCCATTTTCAAAATGAAAGTGATTTACACTTTCAATTAGAACAACTGATACTGCTTGCAAAAATGAAGAGGACAAAATTGAGTAAGAAATTACCAGCAGGAGATAACAGCAATGGCCTCGGCAACTGTTGGTGCATCGAGCGGCAGACGTGGAATGAGCAGTGCCCCGGGAGGCCGGCCATTTTTCACAGAGATGTGATCAGCTAGTGGTCGTCCTTGGAATTCAGCTACGGGTATAGAGTCAGTGAAGATGGTCGAATTCCCAAATTTCTTTGGCAGGGTCAAATCAGGATGTGATGTTAAGGGCTGTGTGTCCGAGTCCTCTGCATCAGATGGCATCTGAATATGGGGAGCGCGGCTCTTGTTCTGCCCAATAATGCCTGAGTACTCGTTTGCCCGTGGGGGGTGGAAACCGTATAATGCATACCGCCGGAACATGCAGCCAGTTCCAACATAAACTGGCCCTTGAAGACCATCCAAAGCTCGCATGTTACCTAGAGTGCATAATGAACAAATTTTGCATTATTTCAACTGAAACTTTAGTAGGAAACATCAAATGGTGATAATTGTTGCCATTTCCAGTAAAGGTTCTATTTCACACGCATTTCTTTGTACTTTCAAAAGTTGTTAGGTGTAAGAACATCACCTACAACGGTGAGTTGTATGCTCAACCCGTTATTTGGGGTGAGATCCCAAATACCATCGATGGCCAATGGGTCGGTTGTTTTCATCGTTAATATATATATTGGGACATAATCATACCATATTGTAACAGAATTCTCAAATCTCAACATTAAGATAAAAAAAAATACTATTACTGACCATCAAAGAAGACAGTGTTATGGTTGGCATATCTATCTGAGGGATCGATGCCCTCGAATCTTTGAGGGAACTGTACGTAGCAGATCCGGTCGCCTCCACGGTCCATCATAAAGCATATTCCCTCCCTTATAGCCATGGAGTTATAGATATAGTGGTCACAGTCTAGGTTAAGTATGAATGGACCATTGGAAAGTACAGCAGAAGCTCTCACCAAGGCATTCATGGCGCCAGCCTTCTTGTTGTGGTCATAACCAGGCCTTTTTTCACGTGAAACATAGGCAAACATTGGAATCCGGATGTCTATACCAGTGAAATCTAGCTTCTTCTCATCTGGATGCCCCATTACTGGATCACTTTCTGGCACCTTGCTCATTATCTGGATGGTTACAAATTCAACTTTGGGGAATTAATTAACCAGCATGTTCCAAAAGTTTGAAATCCAAGTGATTTTAACAAAGTTTCCAAAAAAGAAAATTTTATAGAATCTTCAGGATAAACCCAAGAATGGGATACACCAAGCGATGGAAAAAAAAGAAATATTTCTCCCCTTTTATAAATAGGCATTTGAAACAGTTCAGAAATTATTGAACAGGAGGATTTCATGATTTTGCTAACAAAATGGAAAACTAAATTTTGCCTCGTCACTATTTGAATCTGTGCCATTTTACCTCCCCCTGTTTTAGAAACCTACACGTAACCTGTGATTTTGAACTGAAATGCAATTGCTAATGGATATAGCAATTCAATATTAATAAAACAATACTCTTTATCTTTATATCATACTACTAATTCTACACAATCTGAAAAATCTATTTGATGCATATATTGTCATTTTGACTTGATATTTTAGTAAAAATATTGACTTTGACCTTTTAACATTAATTTTTAAGGAATTTGTAATGGCTCTAGTTTAGTCCAAATCCACAAGGTTGTAATGTGTGAATTTCTGAAGTATAGAAAAGGTAATGCGTAATTGGATTAATTAAACCACTGTAATTTATAGTTTACCATTCAAAACATTACATCTGAGTTTGCCTTGTAAGTGAAAAATCTAAGAAAACTGAAGGAGGAAATTTTTTAGGAATTATCACCTGAAGAATCCCGGCATGGTCTCCCTTCTTGTGATCAGCTGTCGGCGAGAACCATGTGCCTGGCCAGTGTGTTCCGTCTGCCATCCATGTCGCCTTTGCTACCTTGACCTCCTCCGCTGGCAGCACTCCACCATTCTTCTCCTTAGCAAGTCTCTTCGCCTTCATTTCCTCTTTTTTGTTGTATGATTCACATCGCTTTCTTATAACTTCTGGTAGGCCATTTATCCTGACCTTGAACTCATCATACTCCCTCTTGATCCAGCGGCGGTCTTTAACAAAATCAGGTCGCTTCTTGTTCTTGGTTGGATCTGTTTTCTGGCTGAAATAACTGTCTGGATTCCTAGGCTCAATGTTATGTTTTCGGCAGAAGGGCACCCATACCTATGATGCAACCCATATACATTCAACGAACATAAGGAAAATAATTTCATCTACATCAACCACTTCACTACATATTGTCATGAATATGACCTAAGCACATGATAATACACCACACCCACATCCACACTAAAAAACATTTTTATATAGATTGTACAGGTTTTGTGGTTTTGTCTATATCATAGATGTATGGTCAAATTACAAAATGTCCACTAAACTATGGCATCTATCTCGTATCACCCCTCTAAATTGAGTTTCTTCCTTGTCAACCTTGAGTATTTGAATTAGCTTCAGACTAGTATAAACGCCGTTACATTTCGGATAAAAAAAAAATACCAACATGTAATTGGATTTTGGGTGTAAAGGAAATTACATTTGCAAGCAAACTATATAATGGAGGGTGTAATATGAGATAGGAGCATAATCTTGACAATCAACCTATCATGTATCCTAGATATGTATAAGCAAATATTTATAAGAAAGATGATGACTTAAAAAGAAATTACATCAAATGTTAGCTTAAAAGAGTACGTGAGAGAAATCTAGTTGTTTGGGTTTAAATTCGGGTGATTTTGATTAAAGGCTAATGTATCCTAACCTCTCCAAATATGAGAAGCACAGTATCCTACTACCAAATGTTTTTAACACATTTTCATCTACCACATCATTTGGGATAGAAGATTTGATAAACAAATTTGGTATGTATAGCTTCATTGATCATACATGTTCAGATTAGGCTTATTCGAATGCTAAGCAACTCTTTTGAGTTTTGAAACTATGGGACTGTTTGGTATATTTTTTTGGGAGTGATTTAAATTGACTTGTTCAAATCCTTCCACACCCAAAGATGGTAGTCAATATTTAATACTGTCATACTCATGTTTAGTATGCGTAAGGATATATGACTATTAGGATAATATAGTTGTATATAAATAACTATTATGCCCTTAATTAATTTGTATATATTGGGTATATAAAATATATGAGAGTATAAATGTTATNGGTATATTTTTTTGGGAGCGGTTTAAATTGACTTGTCCAAATCCTTCCACACCCAAAGATGAGATTCAAAGATGGTAGTCAATATTTAATACTGTTCATACTCATGTTTAGTATGCGTAAGGATATATGACTATTAGGATAATATAGTTGTATATAAATAACTATTATGTCCTTAATTAATTTGTATATATTGGGTATATAAAATATATGAGAGTATAAATGTTATTTGCTTGTTTACCCACCAACACATATGAAACCCATTCCTCTGGGTTTCATGATACCCGTGAACTTAGGATTGCTGAAACCATGAACTTAGGTTTTACGACGGGGTCGAATTTCAAACCTGAACTACATGTATATTTGTCAAACATGGGTTTATGGGAGTTTATTCCCCTACTCATATTCCAAAACCCCCAAACCCCCATACCAAAAAGGCCGAGAATCCTTTAAGACATTTCTTCAACATATTGTATACCCAATTTTGCTGCCTGACACCCATTTCATCAATCCCAAAAGAANGCACTACATGTATATTTGTCAAACATGGGTTTAAGGGAGTTTATTCTCCTACCCATATTCCAAAACCCCCCAAACCCCCATACCAAAAAGGCCGAGAATCCTTTAAGACATTTCTTCTACATATTGTATACCCAATTTTGCTGCCTGACACCCATTTCATCAATCCCAAAAGAAAAAAAATTCCTGTGAAGATTGTAAATTCAAACCTCTGCGAAGATGACGGTCTCAGCCATGGCTTCAAAGTTCAGAATAGCACCACCATCATCAGAGACATACAGAGAAACCTTTTCCACCGGATACTCAACGGCAAGAACAGAGAGAATGGTATTTGCAGTGACAAGAGGTGGTTCCTTTTCGGGATCGGCAGTGGAAATGAACACGTCCATGCCCGGGAGGTCGGACCGGCCGTGAGGATTGGAGGGGGAAGGTGTCTCGAACTTGTCTTTGAGGGCGACGAGGTCTGTGGCTCGGTTTATGGGGTTGAACTTGGGTAGAATATCGAGCAGCCATGAAAATGCGAACCATAACTCGCAGACTATGGAGATTCCCCATAACCACATTGCGTCCTCGTTCGGGTTTCTCACTCGCCATATCAGGAAGAGTGTGAGTGCTGCTAGGCGGATGACGATCAGTAGCCTGCAAGGAGAGACAAAAATAGGTTACTACAAAGACCTTTAGGCTTTTAGCTGACGTAACTGTCTTTGTTTTTTTTTTTTGGGTAAATCACATAAATGACCACAAAACTATGGGTTTCGTTTTAAATTATACCCTGAACTTTAATTATTTTTAATTTGTCCCCTCAACTATTCAATTTATTTTAATCAACACCTTCTGTTAAAATAAGCCGTTAAGTCAGACAGCAACCGAATTTGTGACTTGCACATGGCTGTTTGTTTCAGGGATTTAATGGCGCACCACATTCTTTATAAAGTTGTCGCCAATATTTCCCTCTTAATTGATAGTCTGGAAAAACATTTTTAATCATGATTTAAATTTAAATTTAAATTTGAATTTGAGTAAAAATTTTGATTTGATATAGAGTATTCCCATGAACAAACTCAAATATCTACTCAATTTTTTTAAAAAAAATTCCTTCTTATCTCACAACTCATTTTTTTGTGTCATTTAAATCATGAAATTTGATAAAATAAATAAAAATTTCATATTTTTCTATAAATGGGTAATTAAAAAAATTGAATATGGATACAATAGTACCACATGGGAATAAAAAGAAACAGAAAAAAAAAAACAACTCTAGAATTCTCAAATTGTTATAATCTCTTATCTTTTTCTATAAATCCAGATAAAAAAAATAAACGAAAAAAAAAGCAATTACTTTGATATGAGTTTGATCTGAAAACACAAAAAATAGATCATTTTCAACAAAAAAGTGATGATTGAAGAAATAAAATAACGAATTTCTTAAATTTGTAAATAGTGAAGACTTGAAATTTCAATAAGAATCAGTGGTCTGAAATTGCATTACTATAATGTTTGACTCGAAAAAATCAAAACAAAATTTAATAAGTAGGCTTAAGGTTTATATAGTATAAAAGATGAGTGAGATTAGAGTTTTGAAAAATAAAAAAAAAAAGTTGATGAAAGATTAACGAAAAAACTTATCTATAGGTCTTGAAAGGATCTGTGAATAATTCGCCCGTAGTCAGCAATAGAAACATCGTAGAAGAAAAGGTCAAAAGAGGCAGAGAATAAGCCGTCGAAAAAATCTTTTAGCTTTGAATAAGGTAAAAAATTACCGTTAAAAATTTGATATTGAATTTGAATATCCCTCAATATAGGTCCAAAAGAAATTTTTTCTTAATTTGATATCAGTTTAAATCTAAAGTTAGAGAAGATTTTTAAATCATTTAGAGTCAAATTTAAATTTGAGCCTACCTTAGAGTCATGGTCATAGATAGTCTTATGTACACGAGTTAAAACACATTAGGCATCGAGAGAGCAATGGATGGAAAAAAAAGGTAGCAATGATTGAATTATGCTAGTAGAGAGAGAGAGAGAGAGAGCAAAATAGATTGGTTCATCCGATGCATGAGTCTTGTAACATCCAAAACATGCACCTGGATTGACCAATATACAAACAGGGGTTCATCTGAAAGGTTGCAGTGACCATTCTTCTTCCACAGCTTGAGTCAAGCTATTGTGTTGAATATCCACCAGCCCTTTTCTTCTTCCACTCACAAGGTCCAATACCCAACATACCAGAATAATTGACACCCAAAATATTTATGGTACAGTTTGTCCGGATGAAAAACAACACCCACTTCTCGCAATAACGAAGACATTTTGCATTAATCGACTTAAGACCAAACCCTAATTCCTACTCACAGGTGGAAGTCAGATGATGTACAGTGGAGTTGGCCATGAAACCCTTATTCCTAATTGACTGAAGTCGAATGAAAAGTCATTTGTTTAAACTCCCTTAAATGCCCCCAACCAAACAGCTATGTGCAAGTCACAAGTTTGAATTCCATGGTTATAACATGTGAGAAGTAAAGATATATCAGTAATGTTGAACCCAATATCTCTAAATTCTCAAAGATCAAACTTCTTATTTAATTGTCTTGCATGCATGGGGATAGTGCACAATATGATGCCCAATTAGAAGGTTTACAACTATTTAGAGGTATGATGTCCAATTAGGACGAGGGTGGTTAGTATTTAAATGATGTAAAAAAAGATTGAACTTGAAAGATTAAGATTGTCAAAGAACAAACTAAATTATTGAATCACCTCTAAGGGTTCACAACAGTCCTCTTGATTGGCTTCGTTTCTTCTTTGTTCTTGAGCACTGTTTTGGAGAGTTAATTCGGGTATTAAATTTGAGATTTAATAAATCCTTTGCATACCTAATTTAAGAATTTAATATATTCTAACTTTAAATTAATAATGGACATTAAATAAAGTCAATTATTAATTTTGACTACTACCAACCTCTTGTTGGTTGCACATGGGCTTAGGCCTATTATTGGACCATAGTTTTATTTAAATCTCAATTGGATTGTTAGTAATAGATTTTCGATTTTGAACATATTCAGATATAGATTTTTAAAGTTAACTTGTAAAATATTCTAATTAAAACTTCGATATGAGATTTGGATTTGGACTGCGATCAAGCAAAATCTACGCCAATGCAATCCGTGGGGAGGCCTACTTGAACATAAAAATCGGAATTAGATCCCCTCCATTACCCCTTTCTTTCAATTTCTCTCAATACAGTGTTAGATGAGTGACATATATAATATTTTAAATTTTAATGGATAAGATATTTCCTCATTTATTTTTGTTATTGGTGAAGCGTTAACCATTATTAAAAAATTTCCTCACAAAAAANTGAATTTTAATGGATAAGATATTTTCTCATTTATTTTCGTTATTGGTGAAGTGTTAACCATTATTAAGAAATTTTCTCACAAAAAAAATTTTATCCATTGAAATTCAAAATTTTACACGTGTCACTCATCTAACACTGTATTGAAGGGAATTGAAGGAAAGAGATAATGGAGGGAATCTGAATCCGTAAAAATCTATGAACTTGTCTGAAGCTTGATTTTACAAATCTAACAGGCCATAAATGTGTGTAGGGATGAGAGCTCCTAAGCTATGCATGAGAATCGAATTGAGATCTTAAAACTAGTAAAGTGTAGCCTTTTTTCATCGCATGCACACCTTGTCCCTGGCGATGTTGGAACTACAAAACTCCCAATTCAAAAGTGGGACTTTCCTGGATTAACGTAGGCTACCATCCTGGATTAGCTATACATAATCATATGTTTTCTAGAATAGCAAGTTTCATCTTCCGTATATGATTATAGCAAACAAATTTGTGGGGAGCAGCTTCCCATATGATTATATACCACTGTCATAATAACTACTGGGAAACTCTACGGTACTAAAAGAAAATTTTTGGTATCGGTACTAGTGCCGTTCGTAACTATTTTGTATAATAAAATTATAATTTAAAAAAAAAAAATTATAATTGTTCAAATGAGGTTATGATCGATCACAAATACCCATGATCGACCATAAAAAATACGGTATCGATCTCAATATTTTATGATCGATCATGCCGTTTAAAATTGTAACTTATACTTAAAAAAAATTATAATTTAATCTTAAAATAATATAATTTTCAGTATCGCACGAAAGTGACTGCTAATAAACATATTAAAGGTATGCAAACATGGCAGTCTCACCCAATTTATAATTTTCTTGAAGTGTAATTATATGTTTAGTCATTTTTTGAGATAAGAATTAAGAAGATATTTATGAAGCACCAATATTTCGTTAAAGTCAATATATCTGACTCACATATGATACTCCTTATATATTCGATGATATGTTATAATGCAAAAAAATAGATTTATGCATAATTAAATCAGTCGAGTGTAATATAAAATAATTAATGACGCAGTTAATAATAAAAGATAAAGATTAGGTGATTGAGTTGATCTAACCACCGAAGACGGTAACGATGACCAAAAAACTCTATTAATGAGAGAATACAATGTAGTAGAAGAGAAAGTAAGAGTATGTTCAAGGTGATGTGCTTGAGATCTCCATCCATGTGTAGAGGATCTATAATTTATAGGCACAGAATCATAGCAGTGGCGGTGACATAAAAGTCAAACTACTAAATTGTTTTGGGATATCTACTATTGGGGATAGACACTATCTTGGAGTAATACTATCCTGATGATTGTTTTTCTACGTGCATTGACTCTTCCTGAACTCTTGGACTTTGGATTGGATTGAAATTATGAGCTAAGTCTGGTATGCCTTTTGATAGTTTAGACTTAACCCATAAACTGAGCTCAGGTATAGTTGGATCTAGGCTTGTCAATATGTATCGGATATGTATCATACGCACCCAATAATTAATAAAATATGTGGATATTTCGTGAGTAAGATATATAATTTTTAATTTTAATCTATATCCTTTCTATTCGAGTTCACATATAATACAAAATATCAACAAAATTTTATTAGATTTTGAAGACATGAGTGTTTTTTAAGTATTATATACTATTATATGTCAAAAAGTATAAAAAATGAATTAATTATATGATAGTTATAAATAAACCAATAAGTTAAATGTTATTCTGATTCTTTTAATGTGTTACACTTATTTTATAGATATATTATAATAAGATAATTTTACATCTTTTCAAGGTAAAAATTTCATAATTTTACTTACTATTGTTGAAGAATTATAATTTTTAAGTTGTTAAATAATAATAAAATATATTTTATATTTTATTCTAGATGTAACTTGATTATACCCGTGTTTATTTTTTTTAAAAATTTTTTATATCATTCACATCGTACTACATTCGTGCAGAAAGATATTGACTTGTTCACTTGAATCGTAAAGAAGAAGGTGTGCACCTGTAAGGACTAAGAATACCAGGTGGAATCTTAATCTTCCGAGTGAGTGGCTTCCATGGCTTGTCCAAAAAATCAGACATGGTCATTCCACCACCATCATGGTCATATGAATCATCATCCTGTTGCCAGAATGCATTTCCGATCCCATACTTCCCTTTCGTCTCGAACAACCATCGGTTGTGATCGAAATCCCCCGTCTGGCTCCTCAATAGCATCGACTTATTATTCGATTTCATCAACGACATCCGCCGGTCGAGCTTCCCACCCCCATTTCCACCACCACCCTCCTCCTCGTCACCGCCACCGCGCCTGCCCATCCTGTCCGTGCCAAACCGAGAAGTGGTCCCATAAGGACCGGGCCCGTCGGGCTTGTCGCCCGAGGACCCAGAGCCTGATAAGCCCCCGGGTTGATTGTCAGGGGTTGGGGGCATAAGCACGGTGTAATTAATGTAATCATTTGGCCCTGCAAACTCCCCCGATACATCTATGTCATCATCACGGGACAGGCTGACGACACGGCCGCTTGATGTCCGGCGGGCGAATTTCACGGCTTGAGGCGGGCGGTCGGACGATTTCTTTGGGCTTACTGAAGTGGCCATCTATCTTAATCTTAGCTCTGTATGTTTTTACAACATTGATGAGTATATTGTTAGAATCTCAGGAACTTGAACATGAATGATCAAAGATAAGGGAAATGAAGATCAGAAACCGTTAAGGTTGTGCAATAATGGAAAGAAATGAAAGAAAGAGGAAAGGAAATGGTGTTCATTGGCTAGTCGGAGAAACAAAAGGCTAAATTTAGGTTGGTGGTTTTCAATGGTCCTCATTTTGCTTTCCTAGTTAAGTTCCATGCAGTGAGTGTCCTTCCCTTGTTTCAAGCCAGGCTTCTCTCTCTCTCTCTCTCTCACATAACAACCACCATTGGTTCCAGTAGAGGATGTGTTCCATTATGCAGAGAAATTGACTGAAATTAGACAAGCAAATGAAAGAAGTCGGCAACAAATATATCTGAAGAAGTGTAACTTGTATGTGAACTTTTAACCTAAGATTTTCATCGGATGTGCTCTGTTCAATCCTTTCTGGTGACTCCCGAATTTAAATGATATCTATGATAAATAGATGATCGTAGATATTCGGGATTTACTCTAGATAGTGGGTCGAATGTGGCCCTGGCTGTAATGGGGGGACAAGGCAGCCAAGAGTTGCACTATGTTTAGGTCCAATCTGGTGAATGTGAAACATGATCCAAAATGTAAGATGGAGGACCATATGAGGATACACTCATCCGAATTACTCATGAGACTCCACAAAATTGTTGGGGATCCATTTGAGTACCACGTTTCTCGTTTGAATTCATGATAGCTAATCTAATATTAAACTAATTGAATGAAATTAGTAGTAAAGTGGATTTGAATTTGTTAATATGATAGTTTGAATTATATGTTTATGCTATCAATGACCACGGATTAGGTGCCCTAATTGCATATTTTCTCTATTGAATTACTAGTTATAGTTCGTGTCTAAAGTCATGAAGTAATAAAAAAAATGGTTAACAATAAACATATTTATATTCACACTCAAATCAAATTACAAACATAGAAGAGAGATAAATGAATTTAAACGTCGATAGTAGGGATGAGTGGTGGTGGGGCGGTAGTGATGGTGGTGGGAGACGGTGATGGTTGTGGTGAATGACAATAACCGTACGTGGTAGTGGCAACAGTAATGGGTGGCAATGGTGATGGTGGTGGTGAATTTTGGGTTACGATAGTAGTAGTGGCAACCATAGATAATTGCGGTGGTGGGCGACAGTGATGATGGTTGATAGTGGTGGTAGTGGGACGATGATGGTGGTGGGTTATGGCGGTAGGCAGTGACGATGGTGGTGGTGGGTGACAATAGGTGTGGTGGGCGTGGGTGATAATGGGTGGCGACAATGGTAGACAATGATGGGTGATAGTGGTGATGGTGGGTGATAGTGGCTGACGGCGATGATAGGCGACGACAGATGGTGGTGGGTTATGGTAGTGGATGGCGGTAGGTGGTGGTGGTGGGTGCTGATGGTGGACGATGGTGGTAGTGGGATGATGATAGTAGTAATAATAACTATAAGAATGATATGAAGATGATGGCGGATGGTGGTGATGGACAACGGTGGTAGCAATTGATAGTGGGTTGTGATAGTTGTGGTCGAGACGAGACAATGGCGGTGGCAAGGTAGTGGTGGTGGTGACATTGATGGTAGATGGTGGTGGCGGTGGTAATGGAGATGGTGGTGGTGGGGTGGTGATAGTGGTGGCGGTGGTAGTGGAGATGGGGGTGGTGCTAGCGATGGGGATGGTGGGTTGCAACTTTTTATTTTTCTAAAAGATTTTTTTTAAAAGAATATTCTAAGGAAATTAAATTAAGAAAAAACACCCTAGACCAAATGGTCTAAGAAAGGTCGGGAAATGCTTGCTAAGTCCTAATACAGTTTGCCCAGAGTCGCATTATTTCTATCATTATAGGGTTAAAAGACTTTTAAAAGTCGAGTCTAAGTGTAACGGTAATGTTTTTCTATTATGACATTAGAATCACTAATTCGAGTCTCAAAACAATCTCTTCATATTAGGGAGTTAGACTCCACAATGATGAAAGTCCCTTTACTGGATTGCCATTTTCGACTGGAGTTTGTTAGAAACCTCAAGCTGCATTAAGTTCTTCCACTCCTTTGGTTCTTGTCATATTTTGTTCTCTTTTAATAAGCCAAGACATGACTGGATCGAGGAGAGGATTAGTCAATGTGCACGTAAGTTGACTCAGACATCCTTGACTGTTGAACCAAAAAAAAATTGAAACATGTTTCCTAAGTTACTGATTGATGTGTTTGTGTCCAATCTTTATATGGGTGAATAACTGTGTGAATAAATTTGTAAGTTTTGATTATATGTGTGATATTGTTGGTTTGTTCTCTGTCCACCCCAAGGCTTGAAAAAAATTATATGTATTCCCCCTCTTTTTTGGTTCCTAATAAATCTGTAAACTGCAGGGACCCTAAGTGCTTCTTGTGCCATGGTCAGTTCCACAAAGTATTGGACGTAAAACAACCTATGTGTAAGTCTAGATAATAGTCTATGTAGATTATATGAGTCCAAAATATAGCGATTTGAGTCAAGCATCGTAAGTTCGAGTAAGTAAAGATGCAATGTGTTCAAATTAATAAATGAAGTACGAAGGGGAAATCAGAAATATAATTTAAAGGAGCAAAATGAAATTAACCCATCAACAATGACTAAAGGCGTCTACTGAAAATTCAAAAAGAAAAGGAAATCTCAATAGAAAACAAGTAACAACAAGTGCATTGGAAAGGAAAGTTGGTACAAGCAAGAGAGAACCACATTTTGAACAAATATATGACTATATTGTCTTCACGGAAGATAGGAATCTCTTGTGCAAGTCAAGAAGGCCTTCAAAGCCGTTGTGCCCAAAGTTGTTGAAGCGTGTATCAAAAGACATATTGTTTTTAAAACATGATGAATCGTGTATCGTAACGTATCGTGCATTTTCATAAAAGATATTTAAAAATATTGAAAATTGGAGCTGAGTCATCCTCAAGAGATTTAAAATCAGATTAGTTCATCAAAGAAACTTATTTAGAGGTAAGTCAATTCTTAATTTTATTAATAACTAGTTAAATCTATTAATTTTTTAAAAACTCTAAAATACCCTTTTAATAACTTAAAAGCAACCTTCGATATTAAATCAATTTCTTAAATATTCATCTCTTTATTCACACTTGCGAAATATAGATATCTATATAACATAGAAACACATTACCAATTGAGGCCATGATCGTAGAGAAGCAATACCCTGGTGAGTTCTCGGGCAGCATTGAAGTCGGTCCAGTCGATTCTAGGTCGACCATCGCGAGAGAAGAACATGAAGGGCTTGAAAGAAGGATAAAGAGAGGTCAAGAGTCCGACGTCCGGTGGATTATCGAAGTACTTGTTTAGAGGGTGTATGGTGGGTCTCTCTCTCTCCACTGCCCTTTTTCTCTTCCTTGGCAATCCTAGAAAAGCACTGGTTCATCATATTTAAAATTAGTTATTATCTGTGCCTCAAGATACAAAGTAATAAAAAAATGTTAAATAATAAACATATTTATATTTACATTCAAAACCAAATCATAAACATAGAGAAAAAATAAAAAAATTTAAATATCGATTTGTAGTGGGAGTGAGAGGTGGTGGGCGACAGTAGGGGTGGTAAGAGATAGTGATGGTTGTGCTTGATGCCAATGATCGTGGTGGTGGGCGATAGTGGGGGTGGTAAGAGACGAAGATGGTTGTGCTGGGTGACAATGATCGTGGTGATGGTGACGGTGTGGTTGAGGGTGATGGCGACAGTGGTGGCGACGGTGGGGGTGGGGGTGATGGTGGCAGCGATGGGGATGATGGTGGTGACGGCGGTGTTGGTGGCGTTAGCGACGGCAATGGTGGTGGCGTTAGCGACGACGGTGGTGGTGGTGGCAGCAACGACGATAGTGGGGGGTGGCGGCGATAATTTGGGGGTGGTGGTGAAGGCGACGACGGCGGTGGTGGTGGCGACAACGACGATGATGGTGGTGGTGGTGGTGGCAGCGACGACGACGGTGGTGATAGTAGTAGAGGTAGTGGTGAATCAGTTTCAAACACTATTTTTTTTAAAAATATTTATGAGAAATAATTTTTAAAAACACTTTTAAAAAGTTACTCCAAACACACTATTAGGAGCCTATTTTTCTCATTAAATATAAAATACTAATATTAGCCGTTAGATTAACTTTAAAATAAAATTTATAGCGATCTCAACCGCGAATAGCAAAAATCATTTTGTTTTTCTTTTGAAATTTAAATTATAAGCTACTTTATTATATAGATGTTTTATTTTCTCCACTTTGAATTATTGTCTTTCGATTTTATATAGTAAAAATGGATAAAATTGATGAAGTAAAAGACCATTAAATCAATCAAAGACTAGTCTAATTTGATCCATTTCGACGTTAATCTAACGATGAAATGACTTAAATTGTGACAAAATTAATAGCTGAAAAGTTAAATTAAAATAATTAAAAATTTAGGGACCAAATTAAAATCTATTGGTTGGTTCTTAAATCTATGAAGGGTGAAGCTTCGACTCAGTTTCTTCCACCGAACAGTTCTCCCATCAGAGATTTTCTTCTCTGGAGCTCTCTCTTTTTATCACCTCTGTTGTGAACAATAAATGAGCCTCTTGAGATCAGAGCAGTTGAGGATCCAAAATCAGTGAACATTAACAACTGTTGTCGTACTGGATATGTAACCCAAAATTAGTGCCCAATTCAACCAACATACAAGCGTAAATAGAAGATAACAATGGCATTTATGAAGGGTATCATTTGTCTCTCCTACAACAAAACATCATACATACACTACGCTGGATTCCGTATCATCCAACACAAGGCATAATATAAATCCAACCTATGCATGCATATCTTCTCAATTTATTATTACTCCTTAGGCCGAAGCTCAATGCCCTCGACAATGAGACCACTCTTCGAATTAAGTTGGCGGTGCTCCTTTAATTCCATCTCCACTTCACCGTCATCTCCACAATCATTGAAAAACTCCCCCAGCTCAACCTCCATCCACCCATCTACTCTTTTCTGTGGAAGCCGAGTAGGGTGTTTATGTCTTGTTGGAGTATAGATAGTCTAGTTTATTAGGATTTCTTTTCCCATTTTTACCCTTACTATGATTTTTATATTTTGCCTAAACTACAAGGATGTTTAAGTCACTCTGTATTATTTTTGGATATATATACGGGGCTCTACTCTTAATTTGAGTATCCCTTTTCACTTACGTTTATTCCAAGTTGGTATCAGAGCCATACACTAACCCTACCTCAAACCCTAACCTTCTCCCTAACCTTAGCCTCCACTGAGACTGCCTCACTGGCAAACTGCCAAAACCCATACCAAGCCTTCCACCGACTGCCACCAACTGCCTTCCACCGAAACAAGTCTTCCTACCTATTCTTCCACCGACTGCCTTTCATCGAAGACCTTCCTTATCCTCATAACAGTCTTTCAGCCTCTAGTCGAAACACTGAAACAAATAGCCGCAACACTGAAACACCGAAACAAACAGGCTCACTGACTGCCCAGGCAACAAACAGTCTTCACCGACTGCCTCTCCAGTCTTCATCGACTGTCTCCAATAACTACACACGA
>CAUOFW020001203.1:870107-883219 GCA_963454935.2 Ilex paraguariensis | reverse complement strand
CCGTGACTTGATTATTTGGGAGCTTTTTGGACCTTCCTTATTTGTCGCTACTATTCGATTGAAGGTATATTGTTCTTCCTTATTTTATTCCTCTATTTATCTTAGAGTTATTTTTCTGTCACGGGTGCCCTAGTATTGTTGTTGATATGGCTACTACTGAGGGACTTGAGAACCCTACTGTTGACACCTCTACCGTTGAGACATCTATGAGTACTTTCACTTTTATGTTTGACCAGTATACAGTGCCTACTAGCACAGTTGCATTACCAGCACTACCGGGCATGATCTCTNCTGTTGACACCTCTACTGTTGAGACATCTATGGGTACTTCTACTTTTATGTTTGACCAGTATATAGTGCCTACTAGCACAGTTGCATTATCAGCACTACCGGGCATGATCTCTCAAAAAGTTACGGCACAATTGTTGAATGGTCGTAACTTCGCTGAGTGGTCACGCTCATTCCAGCTTTTCTTAGGCCGTGTAGGGAAGCTTGGTTGGCTGACGGGATCTCACCCAAAGCCAGCTGATGCCGACCCTGGATATTCTGCGTGGTTCTCTGAAAACTGTGCCATTCTTGGATGGTTATTTGGCTCAATGGAGCCCTCTGTTTGCAGGATCCACCAGTTTCATAGCTCTGTTCCGAAGCTATGGAGCGCATTATCAGAGATGTATTCTCAGTCAGGACGGGGAGTTCGTGTTTATGAGCTTTCTCAGGAGCTCTCATATGCTCGGCAGGGAGATATGACCGTTCAGGATTATTATGGCTATTTGACCCAGCGCTGGCTTGAGTATGAGTCTCTACGTCCTCTTGCTGCTATTCCGAAGATAGAGCCCGAGGGAGCAGCATTCTTGCATACTCGAGAGCAGGAGGATAGGATTCACAAGTTCCTTATGGGGCTTCGTGATGAGTTTGAGGGACCTCGTTCTCAGATCTTGTCGATGTTGACACTTCCTTCTCTTTATGAGGTGTATGGGATGATTGAGCAGCATGAGCGTCGAGTCCGTATTGCATCACTTCCAGTTGCAGCTTTGCCTCCTTCGATTGACCAGATGGCCCTTGCAACTGCTGTAGGGTCCCGTTCAGGATCCTTAGTCAGGGATAGGCAACGCTCAGACCAGCGCCGTCAGGGCGCCCCAGATCAGCGCAGACGGGGGGATTCCCGTCAATGTGATTATTGTGGCCGACCAGGACATCTCAGGGCTACTTGCTGGAAGCTCCATCCAGAGCTTAAGCCACCTTCTCGCAGCCGTACTGTTGCTATTGCTGAGGTACCACCGCCCACTACCGCCACTCCTGCTACTGCTCCTCCTTGGCAAAGTGATATGGATGCTATCACTTCCCGATTAGATATACTTATGTCTGCTCTGACTTCTCAGAGTCTGACTACTGCTGCTGTCACCACTACAGGTATATCTCGTGCCTTTCACGCTTGTGCCAGTTCATCTCCCCTTTGGATGTTGGACTCGGGTGCGAATGGTCACATGACAGGTGAGGCCCATCACTTCACCACTTTTGACGAGCCGTTACATACACAGGTTCAGTTAGCAGATGGAACACATGCCCCTATTGTTAGTAGGGGTACAGTCCGTCTCCCAGATGGCCTTACATTACATTCGGTTTTTCATGCGCCAAAGTTGGCCATGAATCTATTATCTGTACATCAGTTAGCCAGAGATTTTCACTGTGCGGTTGTATTCTTATCTGATTCGTGTTATTTGCAGGACCTGAGTACCAGGAGGATTATTATCAAGGGACATGAGAAAGATGGACTGTATTATCTTGGCAATCCATCTCCAGTTTCACCAATTCCTTCACCTGCACCTGCTTTGTCTTTTTCTGTTCCTAGCTTGCATGCTAGTATTTTACCTAGTAGTTGTCGTTATGATTTTTCGTCACAAACTGTTCAATTGTGGCATGACCGTTTTGGACATACAAATTTTAAATATTTATGTATGTTGTTTCCTGCTTTGAGTAATGCTTGTGTTGGTGGTAAACTTGATTGCGTTATCTGTTCCCTATCAAAACATGTTAGGGCCAATTATATTCCTCGCATGCACCAGTCACCCAAGCCATTTGACCTAATACACTCTGATATTTGGGGACCCTCTCCCGTTACTGCTCTGTCAGGTGCCAGATATTATGTGACATTTATAGATGATCATACCCGTTGTACTTGGGTCTACCTTTTGCATAGGAAGTCTGATGTGCTCCCTATAATCACTCAGTTTTTACAGATGATTAAGACACAATTCGATGTCATTGTTCGTGCTCTTCGTTCGGATAATGCCAAAGAATATGTGTCTGATGCTTTAGTGTCTCACCTTTCTTCTCAGGGTATCCTTCAGCAACTCACTTGTCCATATACTCCTGAGCAAAATGGTGTTGCTGAGAGGAAAAATAGGAG
Organism: Ilex paraguariensis; assembly: GCA_963454935.2. Classification (NCBI taxonomy): domain Eukaryota; kingdom Viridiplantae; phylum Streptophyta; class Magnoliopsida; order Aquifoliales; family Aquifoliaceae; genus Ilex; species Ilex paraguariensis. The sequence goes on along the minus strand of CAUOFW020001203.1, from coordinate 880,812 downwards.
TTTGATAGGGATGGTACGTTGTCTGCTTAGAGGCATGAGGGTACCAAAATCTTATTGGCATTTTGCTGTTTTGACTTCTACCTTTCTGTGCAATCGTACGCCGAGTCGTGTTCTTCAGCATAAGGCTCCCTTACAGGTCTTATTTCCTGAGCGGACACTTTTTCCGGTCCCCCCTCGTGTTTTTGGATGCACATGTTTTGTTCAGGATCGGTCTCCTACTCGTCATAAACTTGATGATAAAGCGATTCGTTGTATCTTTGTGGGCTATTGTCATCAATCTAAGGGGTATCGATGTTATGATCCTATTAGGCGTCGTATGTATCACAGTCTAGATGTTACCTTTCTTGAGCATATTCCTTATTTTCCTTTCAGTCCTTTGTCTGCCCCTCCAGTTGATGATACTCCCTTTGATTTTCCATTACCACAAGAGTCAGAGTCATTGATCACTATCCCTACAGGGTCATCCGTTTTTCCTCCAAAGGAGTCACTCATCCCTGTCAGTACAGAGTTACCAGTCTCTCTTCCTTTGCAGGTGTATGCTCGTTGTCCTCGCTCTCATCACCCTGCTGATATCCCCTCTACCTCAGGCGATGCAGGTAATACTTCTCAGTTTGTTGAGCATATTGATGCACCTGTTGTTAGTACTGATGAGATTACAGGTGCTGAGCCAGTTACTTTACCTGATAAGATATTATCAGTAGAGGATGGTGATTTAGGGCGTCGTTATCCAAGGCGTGATCGCCGTCCAGTTGATCGATATGGTTGGACCGCCAAGATTTTATATCCGATCTCTGCTTATGTTTCTTATGGTAATCTGTCTCCCACATTTCGAGCTTATACTATGGCCTTATCAGATACGCTGGTTCCTCGCTCTATTTCGGAAGCTATGCGGGAGCCCCAGTGGGTTCTTGCCATGCAGACAGAGATGGACGCTCTTCAGCGTAATCATACATGGGATCTTGTCTCCTTACCTTCAGGGGTGAAGCCTGTTGGCTGTCGCTGGGTTTACACCCTGAAGTTTCTTGCGGATGGTACTATTGATCGTTACAAGGCTAGACTTGTGGCGAAGGGCTTTACTCAGGTACCAGGTCGTGACTTTGGTGCTACATTTGCCCCCGTGGCAAAATTGACTACTGTTCGGTTAATTATTTCTCTGGCTGCGGAGTACTCTTGGCCTCTTCATCAATTAGATGTGAAGAATGCGTTTCTTCACGGTGATCTGGACGAGATTATTTATATGGATGCACCACCGGGCTTTCGTGGTGAGGGGGAGTATGCTGGAAAGGTATGTCGACTGCGTAAGTCTCTTTATGGACTGAAACAGTCGCCACGAGCCTGGTTCTCTCGCTTCAGTGATGTAGTCATACGATTGGGGTTCACCAGGTGTCATTCTGATCATACCTGCTTTATTCGACGGAATACTTCTGGACAGTGTGTCATCCTTCTGGTATATGTTGATGATATTATTATTACTGGTGATGATGTTTCTGGGACTGCGCAGGTCAAGATAGACCTTGGGAAGGCCTTCGATGTGAAGGATCTTGGATTTCTGCGATACTTTCTTGGGATTGAGGTTGCCCGTAGAAGCAGAGGTATTGTTCTTTCTCAGAGAAAGTATGTTTTGGATCTTCTTTCAGACACTGGGATGTTGGGGTGCAAACCGGCATCATCACCTATGATTCCAAACCTGAAGCTTACTGCTGAAGGTGAGGAGTTGAAAGATCCGACAGTTTATCAAAGATTGGTAGGTAGACTTATCTACTTAGCCAATACTAGGCCGAACATTTCATTCGCAGTCAGTCGAGTTAGTCAGTTCATGCATAGGCCATGTCAGCCTCATCTTGATGCAGTTTATCATATTCTTCGGAACCTCAAGTCTTGTCCTGAACTTGGGTTGTTTTATGCATCAGGATCTCAGACCGGTTCTCTAGCCTGTTATTCGGATTCAGATTATGGGGGAGCACGTGAGGGTCGATCTACTACGGGTTTCTGTGCTTTTCGAGGGACTCATCTTATCTCTTGGAAGAGCAAGAAGTAGGCAGTTGTCTCCCGCTAGTCCGTAGAGGCAGAGTATCGGGCATTGACACTTGGCACGTGTGAGATTATCTGGCTACGATCGATTCTTGACGAGTTGGGTTTTTCAGTGACCTCTCCATCCACATTATATTGTGATAATCAATCTGCTATTCAGCTCACTTCTGACTCTGTACTACATGAGAGNTTGACGAGTTGGGTTTTTCAGTGACCTCTCCATCCACATTATATTGTGATAATCAATTTGCTATTCAGCTCTCTTCTGACTCTGTAACCGCTGCCGTTCCAGAGAGTGGAGTTGGTCATCCAGACCGAACCACTATAAATCTTGGTGTTAATTTTTTATTTACTATTTTGCCCTTGATTGCCTATTTATTGTTTATTAATTGTGTCTTTTGATATACCCGACTGTTGATTTTGCTCAATACTAATTTGTACATCATCAATTTGGCGCCGTTTGTGGGAACTGACTAATTTTCTACTCTTATTCAATCCATGACAATCACTACCAGATCGATGAGCCATCAACCGGGAGACAACAACCCGGCCCACTGGAAGGAGGCTCCGCCTCCCCTCGCACCCTCTGAACCATCTGCAACTGTGACTCCCGTCGCCCGAGCAATAACAACTCTTATAGACTATGCAATTGCTCGTAAAACAAAATCAACAGATCATTCAGTTGATGTTAGACTAGGGAGGCGCCGCCCTTCACCCTATAGGAGTAGCAACCCATCCTTTCTGGGCACCAGACAGCCCCTCACCATGGGGCCCCCTCGCTAGAACGCCCCAAGACCACATCAGGGCGCCCTTTGCCCATCACTTTCTCCTCAGAGCGCAGGGAGCTCACGTGTTCCCCCTCTATACGTACCTGCATAGGAGAACGAAGACGGAGAAAGCCAATATGGTGACCATGAAAGCCAGTATCACCATCCGACTGAAGATGTCCTTAATCAATGGGACGAGAAGATTAGAGAAGTGCAAAACCAACTTGGTGATGCCATTAATGCCATCAGGGCATAGGTGCCCGAGACAATAGACTACCTAGGAAGACGTACTGATACGCCTTTCGTTACTGATATTGTTAATTATCGTTTGCCCTCGAAGTTCAAGATGCCTACCATTTCGATGGCACCAAAGCCCCCCTTGACCATCTTGACACATATAAGTCTCTCATGCAACTCCACAACGTGCCTAAGGAGATTATGTGTAAAGCCTTCCCTGCCACCTTGAANTCGAGATCTTCAATGGCACCAAAGCCCCCCTTGACCATCTTGACACATATAAGTCTCTCATGCAACTCCACAACGTGCCTAAGGAGATTATGTGTAAAGCCTTCCCTGCCACCTTGAAGGGGTTTGCTAGCCTATGGTTCTCCAAGATCAAACATTCCTTCATCCGCTCTTTTGCAGAACTGAGTAGGTCCTTCGTCTCCCACTTCATTGGGGGACGTCGACATCAGAAATCAGTGACCCACCTGCTCATCATCAAGCAGGACAGGGATGTAAGCCTCAGAGACTACCTCACCCGCTGCAACGAGGAGGCTCTCTAGATTGAGGAGCCAGATGACAAGGTAGCCCTGATCGCCTTTATCGTTGGTCTCCGCACCTCCAGTTTCATGTTCTTCGTATTTAAGAAGCTGCCCTCCAACATGCCTGAGCNCTAGATTGAGGAGCCAGATGACAAGGTAGCCCTGATCGCCTTTATCGTTGGTCTCCGCACCTCCAGTTTCATGTTCTTCGTACTTAAGAAGCTGCCCTCCAACATGCCTGAGCTGTTGTCAAGGGCACAAAAATATATGAACGCCATGGATGTCACCAAGGCTAGATGAGGTGAGTCCTCCCATGGGGGCGAGAAAAGGAAGGACGCCCGCGAAGACCGGTAGGAGGCGGAGAACAAGAGAAAGAGAAAGAGAACCAAAAGAGTCTCTATCAAGGACCATCTTGGTCCGTACCCCCTGAGAGAACAACAACTTTTCATGCCACTCAACGCCTCAGTGGAGCACATCCTATTCCAGATACAAGATGACCCCACGCTCCGTTGGTTGGGAAAAATGAAGTCTGCCCAAAACCGCAGAAATTATAGCAGGTACTGTCGCTTCCACCGTTACCATGGACACGACACTGATGACTGCTATGAGCTTAGGTAGATTGAGGAGCTCATACAGCGTGGCTAGTTGAGGCAGTACATTGCTGGCAGAGGATAAGCCCCACCACTTAGCCTGGATCAGGATGATAGAGAACGCCAGCAACCCCTTGGAGAAATTCAGACAATTTCCTGAGGGCTAGGAGGAGGAGACGACTCCAACTCTGCCAGGGAAACATTGGCCCACCTATGAGACACTAAACACTTGAAGATTTTATCTTTATTTTATTGTTTTAGTTGATTTATTTTTTTATGAAATAAAATTTTGCAAAAATTATTGTGTTCATAATTGCCTTGTTTTCATTTCAAACAGCCTACGACCTAACAACAAGAAGGTAAACAAAATAGACAAAAGGCATCCAACACCATAGGTGCCCAACACCTTAGGCGCCCAACACCCAGCACCTAGCACCAGACGCCCACCCAACATTAGGCGCCCAGCTCGTCTGCGCCCTTCTCATCTCCATCTTAATGGAATGAGTCTCTGCCACAGCAGCCCTCTTCCAAGCTATACGTAGCTCTACCTTTGCTGCTAAGCAGTTTATGTATCCAGTTTTGCGCTCTCTCATGAGTCGTCAAAAAGCTGGACCTAATCCTACTTGCTTCGCGGCATCCTCTTGTGCCTGCCGCCCGAGCCCTGCTCTGCTGCATCCTTTCGTGTCTGCCACTCGAGCCCCAACTGCTCTTCAGCAACCTTGCATGCCTGCTTTTCCACTGCGCCACCATCTAATGCCCCCTTAATCTTCAACCTACTCAAAAACAAGCAAAGAAAAGTAATAGCCACCTACAGGCATTCAAAGGTAGAGTGTAAAGGAGAAAGGTCAGGTACAAAACCTAAAAAAAGAATGCAGGACATACCAAAGCAATGCCCTCCGTGGCAGCATCAACAATGCCCTCCAGGTCTCGAGAGGCAACCTCCTCCATCCCTAGGAGTCATAAACCTCCAAAGCCACTCCTTGACCGAAGTCAAGTCAAAGCATGCACATCGATCCAGGTGGAGCTACAGTCTCCATGGGAGACTGCACTAGAATCTCAACTCTTACAGTGGTACAAGGGCTAGCTCTGGTACACAGTGGAGTCACAATTTGGGAAAGAGTGGAGGCACTACCAGATCTCGTTCTCGGGAAATATCTTGACCATCGGACCTTGACCAAGAAACACTAGAGGCATCAAGCCTCGCCCTCCTAGGAAGAGGGGAAGATACCACCCTAAAAGCACTAGAGAGGCGCTGCCCATAGCAAGGCTCAAGGCGTCGCCCAAACACATCAGCACATAAGGCCTCTTTGTGTCATCCAAGGTGTCACCCAAGGTATCCTGCCAACCTCTTGGTGTCACCCAAGGTGCCTGCCCAGCCTCCTAGAGTCACCCAAGGCGTTTGCCCGATCTCCTGTCGTTGCTCAAAGCACTGACATCTCCCTCCACTGAAGCCTCTTTGCTTGTACCCAATCGAGCGCCAAGAATTCCAAAGGGCCTCTCGCCTTTTGCCGGGACCTCACGAAGATCGCCATGAGGAGAAGTACCCAAGTGACCAAGGCCCGAAGGGGGTCACCCATGTCCTTGGCGCCGCCCAGGGCATGGGCGCCGCCCATGGGGGGCCCTAGTGCCTCTCCTCCTCTCTGTTCTTTGCCAAAGCCATGAACTTGTTGGAAGGCCTTGTCGTTCTCCAATTTATTAGACAGAGGTTAGAGAGAGACCCTCTACTGGTCCGAACTTAGTTAGGGACACCTCAGAGAAGGTGAAATTGATATGAGGGCGTTTTGTCATGGCTCAGAGCTGACAGAAGAGCTATGCCGATATACGGTGGCGACCTCTAGAATTTGAGATGGGAGATCACGTCTTCTTAAAGGTGATGCCTAAGAGGGGAGTGGTAAAGTTTGAAAAGCGGAGGAAGCTGTTGTTGAGGTATATCGGGCCATTCGAGGTAAATGAGAGGGTTGGTACAGTTGCTTACCAGTTTGCGTTACCGTCAAGTTTATCAGGTGTTCACGCGGTATTCCATGTCTCTATGCTCCAGAAGTATACTCCAGATCCGACACATGTGGTGGATTGGGGTGATCTGATTGTTGATGCAGATGAGACCTTCGAGGAGGGACTGGTGCTTATTATGGATAGCCGACAGTAGATTTTGTGAGGAAAGACCGTGAGGCTGGTGAAGGTGTTGTGGCAGTACCAAGGTGTGGAGGAGGCAACATGGGAGCGTGAAAACACTATACGTACCAGTTATCCGTTCTTGTTCGAGGATGGAGATACATTTTTAGGGTCATTTGGCATTATATGACTGTGCATATGCATGTGGTTAAATGCGCATGTGTGTGTAAATTTTGGGGACAAAATTCTTTTAAGGGGGAATAATGTAAAATTTGGGTAAACTTGAACTTTTTATGAAAAATGGTAAAATGGTAATTTGTCACTATAGTACAGGTTGCAAACCCAAATTTTTTTAGAACTCAGATGATGAAATGGACCTCACCGTTGGATTTGTCTTGCGAAATCTAATTGTCCTGTCAAATTTGGTCGAATTCTAAAACAATCAAATTTTTTGCGTTTTACGAAACGATCGGGTGTCGGGTGACCTCATAAATGAAACCGGGAATAAAATTTTAAAAATTGGATAATAATTTAAAGCAAGTTGAAATAAAAATATTTTGAACTTGAACCGGAACGAAATTTAATCGATTCGGGTCAAACCCAAACCTGGGAATAGAGGACATGTGACGCTATTCGGGTCAAGCATTTAAAGGGTATAAATAGGGGAGAAAATCTGATTTTTCTCCCCATTTTCTGCTGGGTCTTCATGCTGGAGAGGGAGGAGAGGGAAAATAGGGTTTTTCTTCAACTTCTCTCTACGATCTACGGAGATTCATTGCTCGAATCAACTCAAATCAAGAACAAAGACTGTTCTACGCGGCGAGGGCAACAAAACCATACCAAGAAGGATGGATTTCATCGAAGTTCCAAAAAAAACCTTGGAGAAATCAAGGGTTTTGGGTGAGATTGGGGTTCTTAGAGCTTCCTAGCATTGTCTTACGCTTTAATAGATAGGGTTTTCATCCTAACTAAGTTTATTTTCAATTTAGAGTGATTATATGAAATTGGTAGGTTGTTAGATGTAATTAACACTTGTTGTTGTTGTAAATTGGTGAAGTGGTATTAGAAATGGGTAGAATAAATTTTATCTTAAATTGAATATGTAGAAATTACTTAATGTAATTTCCTGATTTATGCAATGAAATTGGGTAATTTATGTGATTACATGATTTGGTGCCTCGAATGTGTTTGATTTAATGCCTATGTGAAATTAAGTGTGTTGTTGCATAGCTTATGTATAACATGCTTGGAAAAATTGTTGTTGAATGTAAATGTTGATATATGCCTATGATACATTAGCATTGTAATGATTTATGAAAAATTATATACTTTGGATATAATTAGCAATGAAATGTGTTGAAATGTGATTGAGATTGTTCATATAGCACTATTGAACATGATTACAGTATTGCAATGGTACATTACATTGCATATGCATGGAGACATAACATTTATGAGCATTAGGTATGAGTGTGGGTGTGTGTGCATGTTGTTGGATCAAACACCATCCTTAGTGGTTGGTAAGTGGGCTTGGTACAGTTAGACCAAGGTTCGACAGAGTCATACAATTGCATTATTAAATTTGTGTTGGGTATAGCAAGAAGGGCTAGATACTCCATCAGGTGCAAAATCTGGTTACTGCTTTATACACTTCCGATGTGCAAGTCGAAAAAAGTGTAACGGTGTACGAAACTGGCGGTGAGATTCCAAAATTCGAATACCCAACAAAAATACATGGTTTATTTTTTTTTTTGAAATGGTCATTGGATGTGCAACATCAATGGCAAGAGCTTGGAATGCCCGATTTTATACTCATGGTATTGCATGGGTGAAGGGAGCCGATGAAGGCTCGGATTGAGTTCAATGAGTGAGTCTCATATCATTTCAAGGCATGACATAGTAATTTCTATCATTGAATTGCATATCTTTGATTGGAATGGTTGTTGCTTGTTGAATGTTGCATGTGAACATTTCATATGCACTTGGGTTGGGGAGTAGCTTCTTTAGGAGATACCCTATTGAGCGTGGCTCACCCTTTATGAGAAAATATTTTAGGTGCGGGTTATACACAGGTAGAAGGCTCTCAGTCGGGGCCTCAAGGATGAAGAAAAGTTGACTTGTGGCTTTTAAACCATATTTTGTAAAAGATTTATAAAATTTGATTTTGGGCATGTAAATTTATGGAAATGATTGTAATAAAACTTGTATGAACCATGTTTTATATGAACAACTTCATTATACATGTGTTGAGTTGATATGGAATGAATTGGAAATCGAAAACAAGTGAAACAGTCAAATCTGGGCACACCTACCTATAGGTTTTTGGGCATACCTATTGGTAGAACGTCACTTTCTTTGTGGTAGAAAAATTTCAGTAGCCTTTTTCTATCGGTAGGTTTGAACACATCTACTGGTAGGTTTTTGAACACTCATATTGGTAGGTTTTCTTAAAACTTCAAATTTTTGAAATATTTTACTAAGCTCTTGAACATTGTTTTCTCTTGCTCAAATGTGTCCTATGGGATATAAATGAAGATAAACAAATGTGTAAAGGACAACGAAAGTGTGGGTAAAATCCCGATAAAAGGGATGGTATTAACGTGATGTCGGGTTGTGCGTCTTTCACAAGTATTTACAAGTATTTCTGCGGGTTGATGGGTGGTCAACGGGGTAACAAAGGATCCCCGATTTTAGGGGCGTCACAACCTTTGAATCATTGGTAGGCAAAGTAGCTGCTTCAACCCAATTCGAGACGTAATCCACCGCAACTAGGGCTGTGCAAAAAACCTGTAAACCCGATCATCCGATCCATAACCGACCCTTCCTAATGAAAATGGATGGCTAAAACTCTTTCCGATTCGGCCCGTGGAAGTTATAAACCATTACCCGATTAAATCGATTCAGATGACAGGTAAATTCAAATTATAACTCGAAATACCCAAACCGTCCGAATAGTATATTAATAATATAAAAATTAATTTTGTCCTTTAAAAAAAATAAAAAAACTAAAATATAAAACCCCCCAATTCCCAAACCCTACTCATCTTCTTCTTCTTCAGAACAAGAGTGCGCCACCTCTCGTCACTCTTCAACCTCTTTTCTCTCTCTCAAACGCTGCCCCTTTTCTTCTTATTATTCTTCTTTCTCTGCTCTTCATTTCTTTAGCTCTAACCGTTCTTTGAGTACACGATCAAGCAAGATATATTTGAGTAGATTTTTGGATCTACAAAGCAAGCCTATGGATCTCAAACCTAACCAATCTTCGAGTACATGAACAGACAAGATATCACTGAGTGGATTTTTGGATCCTTAAAGCAAGCCTAAGGATCTCAAACTCAAGTTTGACTGGTTCGAAAAAAATGCCTCTAATCTTCAAAAGGATCTCAAACTCAGGTAAGATGCCTTTGATTTTTTTTAAGGTTTTTGGCATGTAAAATTATATGTAAATAGGGAAGTTCAACATTGAAATGAAGTTTTGAAATCTTACCAGCAAAAAAAAAGGTGTTGAAATCTGGTTGAGAATATTAACCGAAATCGATCTGAAATCGACCGACTTAAAGGGGTCAATTTTCGATTCGGTTGTTTATTTTGATTGGGGCGGTTCGGTTGATAGAAACTACTTCCGACCTCTTTCGGTTCGGCCAACAGAAGTCTTCACTTCCGACCCTATATGTCGATTGAACACCCCTAACCGCAACTAGTATATAAAGATTATTGTAGGATGATGGGAACGGGCCCATGAAATCTATACCCCAAATGTCAAAGATCTCAACCTCCAAAATACTGTTTAAGGGCATCTTGTATCACTTTGAAATATTTCCAATTCGTTGGCATCTGTTACCCTTTAACGCGAAAAAATAGGCATCCTTGAAGAGAGTTGGCCAATAGAAACCTAATTGAAGGACTTTTGCCGCCGTTCTCTCTCCCCCATAATGTCCTCCATAACCTGATGAGTGGCAATGATGCAGGATTTCTTCCTTGGGTACACATCTTCTTTGCATCTGATCTGCACATTGTTTGAATAGGAATGGTTTATCCCAAATGTAATTCTTCACCTTGTGCAAGAACGTTTTCGTTTGTTGGTTGCTCATTTCAGGGGGAAGCACATGGCTCACTATATAGTTCACATAATCTGTATACCATGTTGCTTCCTTTGTGACCTAGAATAGTTGCTCGTCTAGAAAGGATTCATTGATCATTACACCATCTCCCTTTTGTTGTGCGGTATTCTCAAGTCTACAGAGATGATCTGCCACTTGGTTTTCTGTCCCCTTCTTGTCCCGAATTTCTAGGTCAAACACTTGAAGCAAAAGGACCAATTGAATCAAGCGTGGCTTAGCGCCTTTTTTTGAGATCAAATACTTAATGGCGGAATGATCCGTGAACACTATCACCTTCGTACCAATAAGATAAGATCGGAATTTGTCAAAAGCAAAAATAA
>CAUOFW020001203.1:818379-850382 GCA_963454935.2 Ilex paraguariensis | reverse complement strand
TGGTGGAGATCACGACTTATCCTCAACGGAAGGAGGAGGTTGGGGAGCTCTTCATGAAACGTGGTCAAAGATTGGACCGTTTCCTTCGGTGGTGCAGATAAGCTTCTCATGCTCTCCTCTTGGTAACGTGCTAAGCAAAAAGTCTAACCGATTTTGGACTGTCTTGAACTTGGTGGATTTGGCCCGTTTCCTTTGGTGGTGCAGATAAGCTTCTCGTGTTCTCCTCTTGATGACGTGCTAAGCAAGAAGTCTAACCGGTCTTAGACTGTCTTGGGCTTGGTGGAATCAAAATGAGGTTGGGCTCCCCAACTGGGGTTGGACTTTAACACATAAATTGAACTATTTGAGCTTAACCCATCAAGAATAATTATTTAAACGAAATGAGTTTAAATAATTTTTCAAATTTATTTTAAAAAATGAGTTCAACGAATTTGAGTTGACCTGGTAAATCGACTCGATCAACAATGTTATCAAGAGCCCAACAACAAAAGCTAGTTATATCCCTCAATTTTCAGGAATCTTCAAAAATAAAATATTAAGACCTCCCAAAGCAAGAAAATTTTAGAACCCATGGACAAAAGAAACAAATTTGGGGTTTCGAATTAAAATTTTAAAACCTGTGCTAATTTTTTATTAAAAGGAAGTCAACTCTATCAATATTGCTATGCTAGTCAATACTTTTTAACAAAATTTTTGCCAAATTTTTTATCTTGAGTGATATAACATAATTTTTATCGTTAAATAAATAAATTTTATTAATATTTAATAATTAAAATTATATCACGTCATTTAAGACAAAAATACTTAGTATGAAATTTGGTAATAATTAACCAGAATCTGATCTCAATTCAATCCGTTCAGAGGACTACCGACATCATAATAAGACAATGCTGATCCCAATTCAATCCGTTGAGAGGACTACCGACAACATAGTAACACAATGCTTCTAAAAAGGTTAATTTTATCAATAGTCTAATCTATGATGGGAACAAGCACCTGAATTATAAACGTTCCTCCTCTTCTTGATGATCTGCCGTAATAAAATTATAATTGATTTTCTTCACAAAAAATAAAAAAATAAGACTACATAAAGAATATTGATATGTTTCGGGAGAAGGCGTCCGGACCACTGTTTAAAAAAAAAAACACAAGTATCTGCAAAGTCATAAGACCATGAATGGGGATTGACATCTCTCCCGTGCCGAAAGGTCAAGGAAGTTGGTGACCTGATGACAGGAAAGTCAACCACCGCAGTCTTGATAAACAGTAACTATAATGGTCCTAAGGTAATAAAATTTTTTATCGGATAAATTGTGACCCCCACGAAAATTATAGCGATCTAGACTTTATTTCGAAGAGAGACCCGGTAAAATATAAAAGTACAGGTAAATTAACCCCTTAAAATTTTCAAAAATCAAACTTCAAAAAGACAATTAAATGAATACGAACTTTTATAATCCAAAATATGGCTTAATATTAATGGAAAGTTTCTATTTATGGAAAGTTATTTTTTTCCTTAAAAATAAAAAGGTAATGCAACTCTTTCTTGCCATATTTTCTTATTAACTTTTTCACATAAACTCGGGGTAAACCATGGATTAGTGGATCTTTCTAATATTTAATGGTTCTAGCTGCAACATGTCAATTGGCAAAAAAAATTACGAGAAAAATTGATCAAACAATATTATCAAGTAGTGATAAATCTAACAGTATACAAGAAAAAAATAATTAATCACTCTAAATGTATCAAAAGTACTATAATGTGACCCTTCTGTTAACGTTTTTATTTTTTTCGTCAAAAATCAACTAATTGATATTGACAAAAAAACTAACAAAAAGTTAATAGAACGGTGACATTACAGCTCTTTTGATACAATAAGTGTATGATATAAAAATTTTAATCTTTAAAGATATAAAAGAAGAATTTTGAAATCTTTTAGGGTATAAAGTACAATTCACTAATTGAAATCTTGTATATTGCTCCATAACTTAACTTCACTAGTTGTCCTTCTTGGCCAAAAGTCCAAATTAATGTACCGGCTGGCCAAAACACCCAACTTTTTTTTTTTGCTCTTGCCATTTCTCTACTTTCTCTCCCAAACATTTTTCCATACTAAATTTTCCTTCCCATACAAATCTTTTTGCATCCATATTTCCATCCTATTTTAACTCTTCACCCAAATAAAATAACAATCAATATTTCCTATAATTAAGCTCATATTATTCACTTTTTTGTCTTTTTATTTATATGTTTAATGCAAATTTAAAAAAAATATACCTTTTGATTTCTAATATTTGAAGAAATAAAATTCAATATAACANTTATTCAAATTTCAAAAAAAATATACCTTTTGATTTCTAATATTTGAAGAAATAAAATTCAATATAACATCAATAAATGATATTGATGATAATAAGCGATATGAGTTTTAGCGGATTAATGATTTGCAAACCTGCAAATGAATTTTAATAGAGATTGAAAAATAAAGGATATTTAGATGGAATAAAAAAGATGCAGAGAGGGGGAGAAAGATATTTTTGATTATGTCTCCTGTCTGAAATATTTTTGATCTAGTATTAGGAATAGGCAAAACCAAGGGCTTCTTCGTCGGGTGTATGACACAATTTTGATGAAAGGTAATGAGAAAAATAAGCCTGTCAGTGCTATTGGCGGGTGTAACTATCTAATAAGAAAAAAAAATAAAAAGATTAAATAAGACGTACTTTCTATCATAGAGGTTATTATGTATGACAAAGTTGAGTGGTTATAAAGTTTAATGAGACTCATTTGCTGATTTGTTTACTTATTAGTGAACCATTTCACCACCTGAAACTATTGACATAGTATAACGGAGACACCCAATATTTTTTCGAGATTGTGGTCGTGAATGTGAATCTCCTCCAAAACAGNAGTGCTATTGGCGGGTGTAACTATCTAATAAGAAAAAAATAAAAAGATTAAATAAGACGTACTTTCTATCATAGAAGTTATTATGTATGACAAAGTTGAGTGGTTATAAAGTTTAATGAGACTCATTTGCTGATTTGTTTACTTCTTAGTGAACCATTTCACCACCTGAAACTATTGACATAGTATAACGGTGACACCCAATATTTTTTCGAGATTGTGGTCGTGAATGTGAATCTCCTCCAAAACAGAACCACCAAGTGATAACCAACAACAAAGAAGAAACATCAAAGTTGGCACAAGAGATGATAGCTGTTGTTAAAAAGGACCATGTGTTCCTAGATGATGATCAAATTACGATGGTTTACCCAAAAACAAGCGATAGGGAGATTCAAAGTACAATCACCCCAGGTCGAGGAGAGACAAGTAGACATGGCATTATACCAAGCTTTGGGTGCACCGACGAAGGATCAAGCTTCGATTCAGTTTCTTCCACCAAACAGTTCTTCCATCACAAATTTTCTCCTCTGAAACTCTCTTTTATCTTCTGTGTTGCAAAAAAAAAAAAAATGAGCCCCTTGAGATCGAGCATTTGAGGATCAAAATCAGTTCAATTAACAACTGTAAGTACGAGATAAATAAGCCCGTAATTAGAGCAGAGNAGTGAGCCCCTTGAGATAGAGCATTTGAGGATCAAAATCAGTTCAATTAACAACTGTAAGTACGAGATAAATAAGCCCGTAATTAGAGCAGAGTTCAACCACAAGCATATAGAGTGCAAGAGTAACAAGAAAATGAAAAAAAGTTCCAGAGGGTAACGTATTAGCATCTGTCTCTCACCCTAAAACACCATGCCTATTCTACAATGAACACCACATGATTCAACACCAGGTATAAAATAGAACTAGATTATGCATGCTTATCTTTTCAATTTACTTTTACTCCTTAGGTCGAAGCTCAATGCCCTCAACAATGAGGCCACTCTTCCAATGACCATGTTTGATCTCATTAAATTGCATCTCCACCTCACCATAATCTCCATGATCATTAAAAAACTCCCCCAGCTTAATCTCCATCCACCCATCTACTCTCCTCTGTGGACGCCAACCAGTAGGTAGTCTAGATACACGTCTACGCAATCCTCCGATACGTTCAGGCAATTCCAAGTAAACTGTGTTGTTCAAAACTTCAGCCCCTTCATGGCTTTCCTCAACAAATCTAACTGATGCCTTTGATTGGACTGCAAGCCCAAAGTTCTTCTCTCCAATTTTAAAGACAAGGTAAGCTGCATAGATGGTCTTTGGAGACAACATTTGAGTTTGCATCATGCCTCCAATAGCAAGCCAACACACAGCCTGGAGCTCAGCCACCTCAGAAAATCTGAACAAAAAAAATGTATGTGCACATCACTCATCAATGCAAAGACAAGTTAAAATTAGGTAAACCATGGGACCTCATTTACACATATCGTCATACACTCACACGGTACATATATATATATATATATATAGAGAGAGAGAGAGAGAGAGAGAGACCTTGATTCAGGCAAAGATGTCCACCTCCAGTACTGTGGAGTATCTCCCCACACAATCGAAAGCCCTCTTGCTCGTATCATATAACATTTTTTCCCGCTCCATTTATTTAGTATGAAGCTCTGTTTGTTAACAGTTTCAAATATTGTATTATCAGACAAATATGTAAAATATAAGAAAAACTGTCGTGATTGATTAAATGTAAAAAAGAAAATCAACATTTTCTCATTTTGGGTTCTGTGTTGCTCTAAAACCTTAATGGATTGAAAAACTTCTACCATTGGGTGGTTTACCAGCTCATATAACTATTGCTTCACTTTGGGAATCGGCCTCCGAAAAATTGGGTATCGCTCTTGACCACTTATGCCTCCCAGACGTGTGTGATCCACAGAAACTCACTATCTTATCTACTTGAAATTTTGTCAATATCAGTCTAATTCATTTGTCCACGACTGAATTTTTTTTTTGTTATGTTTGACAGGATGGATGGAAGGAAAAGTAAGGGGAATGGATTTTCAATCCAAAAGGGAAGGAAATCTTTTTTTCCTCCTCTTTGTTTGGCAAAAGGGATGGATAAAGTAAGAGGACTAAATTCTCCATTGTTTTGTTTGGTAAGAAGAAGGGACAGGAAAAAGATATTATAGACTTATTTCCATAATGCCCTCACATTTTACATACATGTATTCTTTTGTAATTTTTTTTCCAACTACCTGAACGTTTAATAGGTCCCATATACAATGAGAAATGTTCTTGATTTCAATGAAATAGATAAAACAAACAAGAACACTTCACAAACGAAAAATACGAACTAAATTTTATAAAGATATGGCAAGAGAACTGATATTCATCAGAGGATGAATGTGTTGCTTAATGGATGAAAGGACACCAAACCAAGGTCCTCCACTTGTTGGTTGGTCAGAGTGTTAACACACTTTTCCAGTTGTATGTTCATAGTTGGTTTTGGTATGCTCATTATAAGCTATGTAGACTTCTAGAGTTTTCTCTAGTTGGTATACAATTCCTTTGGTTGGTGTGCAATTCATTTAGAACTATTTATGCATAAGATTTTTTTTTTTTGTTGGTTTTTGCGTGATCTTATATGAATTCTTCCAGTAGACAATGTTTTAAATTAGCTATTTGGCTTTTCATGTCATAAATAAATTGGCTAGAATTACTTGTAAACTGAAAAATAAAATTCATGAACAACTCTAAAACCACCTAGACCCAACCACCATTAGCAAGAATTCCTTGCAAAAAGTGAAAAATGAGCTTTTTTTTTTGTTTGCGTTTCAAAAAATAGTATTCGAAAATAATTTTTGAAAAGAGTTTTAAGAAAGTATTTTTAAAAATTTTTAGATTGAAAAACCTGGTTATATATTTTTGAAAATAGTTTTAAATAACAAAAAATAATAAAACTTGTTTGAATAATGATCTATAAAATTAATTTTTAACTTTTCACTTGTGAAAAAAAAAAAAAAAAACCTTATCACTCTAGTCAGGCAATCACTCCAGTCAGGCTTCTCACCCAGCAACTATCTCTCCATTATCTTCTCACACAGCAACCATTTCCCTCACCCAGCAAGTTTATCGGCTTCTCACCCAGCAAGTCTCCCTCTCTCTCCATTATCTTCTCATACAGTAACCGTCTCTCTCTATTATCTTCTCACCCAGCAAAAACAAACACCCAGAGCCATATATATATATACACATTCAGATTTGTGTATATATACAGATCTGAACACAGATCTATATATATACACAGATCTATGTTCATACAGATCTGTTGCGCAGAGACAGAAAAAGAGAGAGGAGAAGATGAACAACCGGCGGAGACGATGAACAGCATAAGAACAGAAGATGATGAACAGCCGGTCACCAGTTTTTGTCTCCAATGAAACTCGAAGGAAGACTTCGTTAATTTGGATATAGTTGTTTCTCTTATTTTCATTTTGCCTTATAAAACAATGAAAATATCATTTTGTTATTTTTTAAAATCATATACCAATTCTTAAAATTTTCACAATACTAGAGAATAAAAAAATTAAACAAACAAATTTGGGGTGTTTTTAAAGTTTTGAGAACAAAAAACAGTTTTTAGAAACCTAACCAAACCGAACAACTCTAAAACCACCTAGACCCAACCTCCATTGGCAAGAATTCTTTGCAAACAGAGAAAAATGGAATTCAGAAACAACTCAAACCACCTAGAACCAACCACCCACTTTAGTAATCACGAGCATTATAAAAACCTATTTAGTGAGTAAAACCATACATACACCTCGTGTGTAAATACTAAAGATTTGTCAGATAAGATGGGAGGCTCGTGCCCTAACCTGTTCTTTTTTTTTTTTTTTTCCTTTTTAATTATGTTAGTTTTAGATAGATTTGTTAAGCTTATTTAGTTTTCATGGGAAATATATTTGATTACATAGTTAATATATAAGTGTATGACCAAATTAAGGGTAATATGGATAGAGAGAGATTATTTTACACTTCCAGGATATCACCACCAAACATATTTTTATATAATATTCACCAAACATTCAAAATTCTTTAGAAGTCCAACTGGAAACTCCATTTTGTAAGGTTCATCTCTGAAATGCACTTCTATTTTGAGAAGTAATGCCAAAAGCAACCTAAAACTTAGATACAAGTTGCCTAATTTTGAAATTGAGAGATCCGAATCCTGATTCACTATATCTTCCCACACAGACGCAAGGACACACAGAGAGAAATGTAGCAACAGACATTCAAAGAATCAAAACTTGCAAGTATATAGAATACAATAAAAGAGCTACTGATTTACCAGATTGCCTCCATCAAGGAGGATTGGAGTGTCACAGAGGCGAAAGTAGAGTTCCTTTTTGGTGGAGTAAACTACCGGAGTGACGGACCTCGATAGGATTTCCGTATAATCAGACGGCAGGAATTTCTCCCACACGGTGTCGGAATCAGCAGCTGACTTGAACGCCGATGAGATCGCTGTTGCTCTGCATGCGTCCGTGAGTGATGTCAAGGATATGATCTCCGATATGCAACTTTCCGGCAATGACGAGAGGTCCGATACCCCATTCTCTTCCCCGATCCCTCTCTCTCCCGCATTCTCTCTCCAGAAATTGGAACCTTCAAGTCCAACAATGATGTTCATCTCTCCGGAAAATGAAACCGTTGCCTCCAACATTACCAGTACGTTTTGTATATATACCCAAAATAAGGGGTGATTGTGTTATTTTCGTCATTCCCAACTTCCAAAGTATGTATATATAGCTACCTACCCCTTGCATTTGATGAAATTAATAATCCAGACCCCTTCTTTTCTTTTCTTTTCTTTTCTTTTTTATAAAAAATTCCCTCATTATTTTTCCTCTTTCACACCACTACTTAAGAAATTATTAAAAGTTATGGGGTGAAAAAATATATTTTAGATAAATTTATAGTGAGTTTATAGGCATTGTAACTTTTCACACTATAACTAAAGTCGATACAAAATCAATGCAACATTAATAATTTGAGTTGAGATTTAGCTAAGTTGAATATTATATGAAAATTTTGTTAAATACATAAAGGAAAATATTTGATGGGATTTTAGTTAAACACTATATGCGTATAATTAAATAAATTTATACATAACACGAATCAGATATGACACAAATTTGTCTTTACATGACTATAAATAGGTTAGATACAAGTTAAAAATATTTTACCAAGATATAAATCACACTATATTAAAAAAAATGACACAATTAATTGACAATACTGCTTGCCGTGTATTTTGTCTATTGCCTCAATTTTTCTTCGAATAAACTTTGTCTTTTTTAAATTTGGTAATCAGAATTTGTGGGATACATCAATATGGTGGTCAGAATTATGTTGCATAGTTTGAATATTATCTTGAGAAGAAAATATTGTTTGGAGGTCAAAATAAAATAAAGGATAAAATTTAGAGGCCATAGTGTTTTTAAACGTAGTATAATCCCTAACACCTTCTCCACTAAGCAACCAAAGCCTTTATTTAAATCTTTTTCAATTTCATGGAAAAGAGAGAATGGTGGAAGGGATTTCCTTTTGGTCTTGTTTACAAAATTTATTAATATGATTTTCCTATATGTTTTGAAAAGGGTGGTGATTGATTAAACTAAATGGCATACATGGACTAGTGGTTCGTTTGATAGGAGGAAGAGAAAGTTGGAGGGATGAAAAAATAAGATGAATAGTCTTTCCATCATGTGCGGAAAGAAAATCATTTTCTCTTTTATTTGGTTGGTATGATAAATAGAAAAGTGGAAGGATTGTTTTTACATTATTTGGTATTAAAGAAAAAATAAAAAGAAAGAAAGCACATAAACTTCAATTTACCATTGAACCCTCACAAAAAATTGCTATAATGTCATTATATACTTCACCTATAGACATTTTTCTCCAACAATTTTTTTTTTTCTAAAATGTTAAAAAAAAAAAAAGAGAGTATGTTGTTGTTTAACAGCTCACATGGGACAAATCAAATGCCTCACCAAATGGAATGTGGTGTAAAATTGAACACGTGGAAGAGTTAAAGGGTGAAGAATTTTGACATGGGTAAATAAGTAATTAGAGCCTGTAATTTCAAATGGCCCATTCTTTCTTTCAGTTTTCCGCCCACAATTGGACAAAGGATGGTCTTTCCATCCAATATTCTTTTTCACCCATTTTTTCTTCGAAATCAAACGGTGGAAAATCAATCTCTCCCTCTCATTTTCCACTCTCCATTTTCCATCCACGATTTTCCCTCAAACCTAACTGAGGGTAGGATAAAGTCTCCTTTACATCTTTATTTCTTTTTTTTTTTTTTATTATAACTATGTAATAAGGATAGGGTTTGATGGGCTTCAATAGGAGATTCTCTACCACTTTTCCTTCTGGTCTTTTTAACTTTTTTTATAGTGCTCAAAAATAATTTGTCTAGTTTTTGCACCAAAAGGAAAATTATAGTTTAATCAAGTCGAGATTTTTGATCATTTCACAAACTTAGAATCAATCACAACTTTTTAGGTTGATATTCTTAATTTTATAGGACTGGTCTGAAATTTTGTAATCTACTAGTTGTTGATCTCGATTTTTTTGAATTATAGTTTAACCTTATTTAGTTCAAACCTTTTTGTAGACAATAGATTTTTTCATTTCATTCGCACCAAAAATGTAAAGATTTCCTCGTATTTTGATGAGAGATTGTCTATCTATAAAAAATATATATTGGTACAATACCAAAATTAATTGGAAATTATGAATTTTGGTTTAATTGATTCATTGTCATTGATTGTTAAGATGATAAAATAATATAAAATAATTAAAAAATTAATTTTTATTAAATAAAAAATAAAAAAATGGGCTCACCAATGCTCTGTGCATGTATATGTAAGGGTCAAAAACATAATTGGACGTGAACTTTGTCCATCATTTCAATATTTTCCCTGAATAAAGTTTTTGCCATTTTTTTTGCAATATTTACTAAAATTATTTGACATGCTTCAACGTGGACATTCTCCTAATTTCAGTTACAATATTATACACGTGCGTGTCACGTGAATTTTTTGATAAAATATAAATAGAATTCTAGATAGAATCATATTTAAACCTATTTCATCCTTTGAATTATGTAAAAGTGTGAGGTAGTAAAACACTACATTTTTTCTCAAAAATTTCCATCTCTCTCTCTCTCTCTCTAAATTGGTTCCTCTTTCTATAGAACTTTACATGTGTTTTTGAAACCCAATTTTTAGTTCTACTTCATTGCGTAGGAATTTTCCTATACCCTGTGTCGATGGGTCTTATTGATGTACTTTTTGCTCTCTTTCTGCAAAATAAGTTGTTATAGATTCGGATAAATTTTGAATTTTGATCAAAAAGAGAATGCTAAAATGTCTTTTCTGCCCTTTTTGTGAGGAAAGTGCAAGTTCCAATTAAAAATTCTCGAAACTTTTTTAGTTCTCCTTCATTGCGTAGGAATTTTCCTATATCCTGTGTCGATGGGTCCTATTGATGCATTTTCATATTATCTTCCTACAAAATAAGTTGTTATAAAGTCGAATAAGTTTTGACTTTTGATCAAAAGAGAATGCTAAAATGCCTTCTCTACCCATTGTGAGGAAAGGATGCGAGTTCAATTTAAAAATTCATAGAACCTTTCTAGTTCTACTTCATTGCGGAGGAATTTTTCTATACCCGGAATCGATGAGTCCTATATTGATGTATTTTCTTGTTATCTTCTTCTAAATAAATTGTTGTGGACTTGAATAAGTTTTGACTTTTGATTAAAAGAGAATGCTAAAATGCCTTTTCTGCCCTTTGCGAGGAAGGGGTGTGAGTTGCATTTAAACATTCCTGAATCCTTAAGCATTAAGTATTCCCAAGCCCTAATTTAAACCTTTAAGAATATGTTTGGAAAAGTGGAGTCCTGCAATATACGTAATTTTTATTTTTATCCTCTCCTCCGAGCACTTCCAACTATGCTTCCTTCCGAAACTCCATAGATGCCCAATCCTCTGATGAAAAGGGTCAATCGTCTTGAACAGATAGTTAATACGTTAAGTGGAGACAACTATGATATTATGAATCCTTAGAATCTCTCCTTATACTCCAAAGTTATATAACCGATCCTTGTTTACTTTTTCCAACCACACGTTGTCTNATGTTTTAAATTAGCTATTTGGCTTTTCATGTCATAAATAAATTGGCTAGAATTACTTGTAAACTGAAAAATAAAATTCATGAACAACTCTAAAACCACCTAGACCCAACCACCATTAGCAAGAATTCCTTGCAAAAAGTGAAAAATGAGCTTTTTTTTTTGTTTGCGTTTCAAAAAATAGTATTCGAAAATAATTTTTGAAAAGAGTTTTAAGAAAGTATTTTTAAAAATTTTTAGATTGAAAAACCTGGTTATATATTTTTGAAAATAGTTTTAAATAACAAAAAATAATAAAACTNGACAAAAATGAGCCTTTTTTGTTTGCGTTTCAAAAAATAGTATTCGAAAACAATTTTTGAGAAAAGTTTTAAGAAAGTATTTTTAAAAATTTTTAGATTGGAAAACCTGGTTATATATTTTTGAAAATAGTTTTAAATAACAAAAAATAATAAAACTTGTTTGAATAATGATCTATAAATTTAANCTTGTTTGAATAATGATCTATAAAATTAATTTTTAACTTTTCACTTGTGAAAAAAAAAAAAAAAAAAAAACCTTATCACTCTAGTCAGGCAATCACTCCGGTCAGGCTTCTCACCCAGCAACTATCTCTCCATTATCTTCTCACACAGCAACCATTTCCCTCACCCAGCAAGTTTATCGGCTTCTCACCCAGCAAGTCTCCCTCTCTCTCCATTATCTTCTCATACAGTAACCGTCTCTCTCTATTATCTTCTCACCCAGCAAAAACAAACACCCAGAGCCATATATATATATACACATTCAGATTTGTGTATATATACAGATCTGAACACAGATCTATATATATACACAGATCTATGTTCATACAGATCTGTTGCGCAGAGACAGAAAAAGAGAGAGGAGAAGATGAACAACCGGCGGAGAAGATGAACAGCATAAGAACAGAAGATGATGAACAGCCGGTCACCAGTTTTTGTCTCCAATGAAACTCGAAGGAAGACTTCGTTAATTTGGATATAGTTGTTTCTCTTATTTTCATTTTGCCTTATAAAACAATGAAAATATCATTTTGTTATTTTTTAAAATCATATACCAATTCTTAAAATTTTCACAATACTAGAGAATAAAAAAATTAAACAAACAAATTTGGGGTGTTTTTAAAGTTTTGAGAACAAAAAACAGTTTTTAGAAACCTAACCAAACCGAACAACTCTAAAACCACCTAGACCCAACCTCCATTGGCAAGAATTCTTTGCAAACAGAGAAAAATGGAATTCAGAAACAACTCAAACCACCTAGAACCAACCACCCACTTTAGTAATCACGAGCATTATAAAAACCTATTTAGTGAGTAAAACCATACATACACCTCGTGTGTAAATACTAAAGATTTGTCAGATAAGATGGGAGGCTCGTGCCCTAACCTGTTCTTTTTTTTTTTTTTTTCCTTTTTAATTATGTTAGTTTTAGATAGATTTGTTAAGCTTATTTAGTTTTCATGGGAAATATATTTGATTACATAGTTAATATATAAGTGTATGACCAAATTAAGGGTAATATGGATAGAGAGAGATTATTTTACACTTCCAGGATATCACCACCAAACATATTTTTATATAATATTCACCAAACATTCAAAATTCTTTAGAAGTCCAACTGGAAACTCCATTTTGTAAGGTTCATCTCTGAAATGCACTTCTATTTTGAGAAGTAATGCCAAAAGCAACCTAAAACTTAGATACAAGTTGCCTAATTTTGAAATTGAGAGATCCGAATCCTGATTCACTATATCTTCCCACACAGACGCAAGGACACACAGAGAGAAATGTAGCAACAGACATTCAAAGAATCAAAACTTGCAAGTATATAGAATACAATAAAAGAGCTACTGATTTACCAGATTGCCTCCATCAAGGAGGATTGGAGTGTCATTGAGGCGAAAGTAGAGTTCCTTTTTGGTGGAGTATACTACCGGAGTGACGGACCTCGATAGGATTTCCGTATAATCAGACGGCAGGAATTTCTCCCACACGGTGTCGGAATCAGCAGCTGACTTGAACGCCGATGAGATCGCTGTTGCTCTGCATGCGTCCGTGAGTGATGTCAAGGATATGATCTCCGATATGCAACTTTCCGGCAATGACGAGAGGTCCGATACCCCATTCTCTTCCCCGATCCCTCTCTCTCCCGCATTCTCTCTCCAGAAATTGGAACCTTCAAGTCCAACAATGATGTTCATCTCTCCGGAAAATGAAACCGTTGCCTCCAACATTACCAGTACGTTTTGTATATATACCCAAAATAAGGGGTGATTGTGTTATTTTCGTCATTCCCAACTTCCAAAGTATGTATATATAGCTACCTACCCCTTGCATTTGATGAAATTAATAATCCAGACCCCTTCTTTTCTTTTCTTTTCTTTTCTTTTTTATAAAAAATTCCCTCATTATTTTTCCTCTTTCACACCACTACTTAAGAAATTATTAAAAGTTATGGGGTGAAAAAATATATTTTAGATAAATTTATAGTGAGTTTATAGGCATTGTAACTTTTCACACTATAACTAAAGTCGATACAAAATCAATGCAACATTAATAATTTGAGTTGAGATTTAGCTAAGTTGAATATTATATGAAAATTTTGTTAAATACATAAAGGAAAATATTTGATGGGATTTTAGTTAAACACTATATGCGTATAATTAAATAAATTTATACATAACACGAATCAGATATGACACAAATTTGTCTTTACATGACTATAAATAGGTTACATACAAGTTAAAAATATTTTACCGAGATATAAATCACACTATATTAAAAAAAATGACACAATTAATTGACAATACTGCTTGCCGTGTATTTTGTCTATTGCCTCAATTTTTCTTCGAATAAACTTTGTCTTTTTTAAATTTGGTAATCAGAATTTGTGGGATACATCAATATGGTGGTCAGAATTATGTTGCATAGTTTGAATATTATCTTGAGAAGAAAATATTGTTTGGAGGTCAAAATAAAATAAAGGATAAAATTTAGAGGCCATAGTGTTTTTAAACGTAGTATAATCCCTAACACCTTCTCCACTAAGCAACCAAAGCCTTTATTTAAATCTTTTTCAATTTCATGGAAAAGAGAGAATGGTGGAAGGGATTTCCTTTTGGTCTTGTTTACAAAATTTATTAATATGATTTTCCTATATGTTTTGAAAAGGGTGGTGATTGATTAAACTAAATGGCATACATGGACTAGTGGTTCGTTTGATAGGAGGAAGAAAAAGTTGGAGGGATGAAAAAATAAGATGAATAGTCTTTCCATCATGTGCGGAAAGAAAATCATTTTCTCTTTTATTTGGTTGGTATGATAAATAGAAAAGTGGAAGGATTGTTTTTACATTATTTGGTATTAAAGAAAAAATAAAAAGAAAGAAAGCACATAAACTTCAATTTACCATTGAACCCTCACAAAAAATTGCTATAATGTCATTATATACTTCACCTATAGACATTTTTCTCCAACAATTTTTTTTTTTCTAAAATGTTAAAAAAAAAAAAAGAGAGTATGTTGTTGTTTAACAGCTCACATGGGACAAATCAAATGCCTCACCAAATGGAATGTGGTGTAAAATTGAACACGTGGAAGAGTTAAAGGGTGAAGAATTTTGACATGGGTAAATAAGTAATTAGAGCCTGTAATTTCAAATGGCCCATTCTTTCTTTCAGTTTTCCGCCCACAATTGGACAAAGGATGGTCTTTCCATCCAATATTCTTTTTCACCCATTTTTTCTTCGAAATCAAACGGTGGAAAATCAATCTCTCCCTCTCATTTTCCACTCTCCATTTTCCATCCACGATTTTCCCTCAAACCTAACTGAGGGTAGGATAAAGTCTCCTTTACATCTTTATTTCTTTTTTTTTTTTTTTTTATTATAACTATGTAATAAGGATAGGGTTTGATGGGCTTCAATAGGAGATTCTCTACCACTTTTCCTTCTGGTCTTTTTAACTTTTTCTATAGTGCTCAAAAATAATTTTTCTAGTTTTTGCACCAAAAGGAAAATTATAGTTTAATCAAGTCGAGATTTTTGATCATTTCACAAACTTAGAATCAATCACAACTTTTTAGGTTGATATTCTTAATTTTATAGGACTGGTCTGAAATTTTGTAATCTACTAGTTGTTGATCTCGATTTTTTTGAATTATAGTTTGACCTTATTTAGTTCAAACCTTTTTGTAGACAATAGATTTTTTCATTTCATTCGCACCAAAAATGTAAAGATTTCCTCGTATTTTGATGAGAGATTGTCTATCTATAAAAAATATATATTGGTACAATACCAAAATTAATTGGAAATTATGAATTTTGGTTTAATTGATTCATTGTCATTGATTGTTAAGATGATAAAATAATATAAAATAATTAAAAAATTAATTTTTATTAAATAAAAAATAAAAAAATGGGCTCACCAATGCTCTGTGCATGTATATGTAAGGGTCAAAAACATAATTGGACGTGAACTTTGTCCATCATTTCAATATTTTCCCTGAATAAAGTTTTTGCCATTTTTTTTGCAATATTTACTAAAATTATTTGACATGCTTCAACGTGGACATTCTCCTAATTTCAGTTACAATATTATACACGTGCGTGTCACGTGAATTTTTTGATAAAATATAAATAGAATTCTAGATAGAATCATATTTAAACCTATTTCATCCTTTGAATTATGTAAAAGTGTGAGGTAGTAAAACACTACATTTTTTCTCAAAAATTTCCATCTCTCTCTCTCTCTCTCTAAATTGGTTCCTCTTTCTATAGAACTTTACATGTGTTTTTGAAACCCAATTTTTAGTTCTACTTCATTGCGTAGGAATTTTCCTATACCCTGTGTCGATGGGTCTTATTGATGTACTTTTTGCTCTCTTTCTGCAAAATAAGTTGTTATAGATTCGGATAAATTTTGAATTTTGATCAGAAAGAGAATGGTAAAATGTCTTTTCTACCCTTTGTGTGAGGAAAGTGCAAGTTCCAATTAAAAATTCTCGAAACTTTTTTAGTTCTCCTTCATTGCGTAGGAATTTTCCTATATCCTGTGTCGATGGGTCCTATTGATGCATTTTCATATTATCTTCCTACAAAATAAGTTGTTATAAAGTCGAATAAGTTTTGACTTTTGATCAAAAGAGAATGCTAAAATGCCTTCTCTACCCATTGTGAGGAAAGGATGCGAGTTCAATTTAAAAATTCATAGAACCTTTCTAGTTCTACTTCATTGCGGAGGAATTTTTCTATACCCGGAATCGATGAGTCCTATATTGATGTATTTTCTTGTTATCTTCTTCTAAATAAATTGTTGTGGACTTGAATAAGTTTTGACTTTTGATTAAAAGAGAATGCTAAAATGCCTTTTCTGCCCTTTGCGAGGAAGGGGTGTGAGTTGCATTTAAACATTCCTGAATCCTTAAGCATTAAGTATTCCCAAGCCCTAATTTAAACCTTTAAGAATATGTTTGGAAAAGTGGAGTCCTGCAATATACGTAATTTTTATTTTTATCCTCTCCTCCGAGCACTTCCAACTATGCTTCCTTCCGAAACTCCATAGATGCCCAATCCTCTGATGAAAAGGGTCAATCGTCTTGAACAGATAGTTAATACGTTAAGTGGAGACAACTATGATATTATGAATCCTTAGAATCTCTCCTTATACTCCAAAGTTATATAACCGATCCTTGTTTACTTTTTCCAACCACACGTTGTCTAATCAAATCAAATTCTCTCTCAATACATTTCTCAAAAAATTTGATTGAGACGGATTCTTCCCCTAACTAATGAAGAGATCTTGGCAGAATTGTCACGTATGAAATTGAGTACAATTTTGCAAAGAAATAACTCACTAATTGTTTCTCGAGAAGAGATGGGAAATATGCTCAATAGATTAGTATAGCGGAACCAAAAAATTGGATTTGCCTTAGTTAGTAGTGCCCATCGATTCTGTGTCACCGGTCTATTGAGCCATGAATTTTTCAAAGTGGACCAGTAGGCCAATAGTACAGAGACAATAGAAGAAGTGTCTCAATGCGCTGCCACCTCTAATTCGACCACACTCCATCCTCAACCCGTTGAATTTGTCTATTGAGAGACAAAAGAGATGGTAAGAGATTAAAAAAATGAGAAGTTGAAGAGAGAGACCTACATGATAAGTTGATTTAAAAAAAAAAGATGAGTT
Source organism: Ilex paraguariensis (assembly GCA_963454935.2). Classification (NCBI taxonomy): domain Eukaryota; kingdom Viridiplantae; phylum Streptophyta; class Magnoliopsida; order Aquifoliales; family Aquifoliaceae; genus Ilex; species Ilex paraguariensis. The sequence continues at coordinate 833,072 of CAUOFW020001203.1, read as the reverse complement.
AAATCTACTTATGTGTATGAATTGGGGGATCTTTTAATTCTTATGAAATTGGAGGGGAGCCGATTCCGATTTTACTAGTGTATCCTCTAATGTCAAGCATGGATTAAATTTAATGGCACATGTCCAGGAGGAGCTAGAGTCCTTTACATCCTCTTTTTTTTTTCCACATTTTGGAAGGATAGGATTTGGTGTTCTTCAAGGTGACTCTTTAGTTTTTTATAATAATTTCTACCTATACTAGCAGAGGAAAACACAAAATAGCACCTCTAAAAGNGAGACGGACCTCGATAGGATTTCCGTATAATCAGACGGCAGGAATTTCTCCCACACGGTGTCGGAATCTGCAGCTGACTTGAACACCGATGAGATCGACGGTGCTCTGCATGCGTCCGTGGGTGATGTCAATGATATGATCTCCGAAATGCAACATTCCGGCAATAACGAGAGGTCCGATACCCCATTCTCTTCCCCGATCCCTCTCTCTCCCGCTTTCTCTCTCCAGAAATTGGAACTTTCAAGTCCAACAATGATGTCCATCTCTCCGGAAAATGAAACTGTTACCTCCAACTTTACCAGTATGTTTTGTATATATACCCAAAATAAGGGGTGATTGTGTTATTTTCGTCATTCCCAACTTCCAAAGTGTGTATATATAGCTGCCTACCCCTTGCATTTGACGAAATTAATAATCCTGACCCCTTCTTCTTTTCTTTTCTTTTCTTTTTTTTTTTTTTTTAAAAATTCCCTCATTATTTTTCCTTTTTCACACCATTACTTAAGAAATTATTAAAAATTATGGGGTGAAAAAAATATATTTTNAGGCGTGTTAAAATATGATACAACCCATTAATATGACATTAACACGATATAAAATTAGAGGGTTTGAATTTTTTTTAAGTCATTCACTTCGTAAACGAGTGAACTTGAGACGATACGATTAATAAACTAATTGGGTATGAGTGAAGCCAATAAAAAAATAATACANTAAAAAAAATTCCCTTATTATTTTTCCTTCTTCACACCATTACTTAAGAAATTATTAAAAATTATGGGGTGAAAAAAATATATTTTAGTAACTTTTCACACTATAACTAAAGTCGAAGAAATCATTGTAGCATTAATANATATGATATATACGAATCTGATATGATACGACTCGTTAAATATGAATTAATATATGAATTGAGTATAAGTAGATTACTTTTTGACACGAATCCGTTAAAACTCGATACGAAGCAGCTTTAGTCGACACGATTGACAAGTCTAGTTGAAACACATACAAGAACCAAAACATCAGTTGGATCCCATCCATCCCTTGATAACAATAACTGCAATGGTCCCTCTCGACCCGAAAAAATAAAAATAGTGTCTAGGCCAGAGTCAAAAGCAACTACCAATATTGTTTCTCTCCAATTTCTATTTCCATTTATATTTTCTCTTCCCACCCACATCTCTTTCCATACCATTTTAACTCTTCCCCAAATAAAATTGCAACCAATTGTTTCTATAAAAAAGTTCAAATCATTCATTTTTGCCTTGTTATATATTTTGGAGCATCTCACTTTACACCTCGNGGTAAGAGATTAAAAAAATGAGAAGTTGAAGAGAGAGACCTACATGATAAGTTGATTTAAAAAAAAAAAGATGAGTTAAATCTACTTATGTGTATGAATTGGGGGATCTTTTAATTCTTATGAAATTGGAGGGGAGCCGATTCCGATTTTACTAGTGTATCCTCTAATGTCAAGCATGGATTAAATTTAATGGCACATGTCCAGGAGGAGCTAGAGTCCTTTACATCCTCTTTTTTTTTTCCACATTTTGGAAGGATAGGATTTGGTGTTCTTCAAGGTGACTCTTTAGTTTTTTATAATAATTTCTACCTATACTAGCAGAGGAAAACACAAAATAGCACCTCTAAAAGAAAATAAAACAAACATGTTGAGCACAGCATCTCTAAAATAAAATGAAACAAACATGTTAAACAAACAATATCTTCGTGATAAACAGTTAAAACTAGGCGTGTTAAAATANAAGCGTCTTAAAATATGATACAACCCATTAATATGACATCAACACGATATAAAATTAGAGGATTTGAATTTTTTTTAAGTCATTCACTTCGTAAACGAGTGAACTTGACACGATACGATTAATAAACTAATTGGGTATGAGTGAAGCCAATAAAAAAATAATACACGACACAGTTCATTTATATGTCAGTTATACATGATATATACGAATCTGATATAAAACGACTCGTTAAACATGAATTAATATATAAATTGAGTATATGTAGANATATGCACATCACTCATCAATGCAAAGATAAGTAAAAATTAGGTAAACTATGGGAACTCATTACACTCACACGTACACACGCACATATATATATATATATATAGAGAGAGAGAGAGATGGAGAGAGAGACAGAGACCTTGATTCAGGCAAAGATGTCCNACATGATATATACGAATCTGATATAAAACGACTCGTTAAACATGAATTAATATATAAATTGAGTATATGTAGATTACTTTTTGACACGAATCCGCTAAAACTCGATACGAAACAGCTTTAGTCGACACGATTGACAAGTCTAGTTGAAACATATACAAGAACCAAAACATCAGTTGGATCCCATCCATCCCTTGATAACAATAACTGCAATGGTCCCTCTCGACCTGAAAAAATAAAAATAGTGTCTAGGCCAGAGCCAAAAGCAACTACCAATATTGTTTCTCTCCAATTTCTATTTCCATTTATATTTTCTCTTCCCACCCACATCTCTTTCCATACCATTTTAACTCTTCCCCAAATAAAATTGCAACCAATTGTTTCTATAAAAAAGTTCAAATCATTCATTTTTGCCTTGTTATATATTTTGGAGCATCTCACTTTACACCTCGAAAAATTTAAATTTTTATACTTTATACTCTCAAAGATGATATTTCTTATATTACACTTTTAATATATTAAAAGTATTCAATATGACTCTTCCATTAACTTCTGTTGTTTTCTGTCAAAACCTACAATATTGACATTAACAGAATAAGTAATAAAAACTAATGTAAAGGTCATATTGCAAGACTTTTAATACATTGAGTGCAGTGTAAAAATTTTAATTTTTGAGTGCAGAAAATAAAATTTTAGGAGAGGGGTAAAAGTGGGATTGTACTTCGGGTTTGGGTTAGTACAAGATAAATAACCCGAAATTAATGCAGAGTTCAACCAATAGCAGGGTGCAAGAGTAACAAGAAAATGAAAAAAGTTTGATATGGCAACGAACTAACTTTTGTCTTTTTTTTTTTTTGTTGAAGAGAGTATAATTTAAATATTTAAATATTTTAAATATTTTATTTCAATATGTTTTCTCGCATACAAACTAAATTTTAAGTTTAACACATAATTTTTTTTTTAATCATTAGGATGACGGCGAAATCCAAACACGGAAACTCCTATTATGATACAGTACTTGCTCTGCAGTGGCGATCACATTATTCAACAACATGCATAAAATAGATCTAAACTATGCAAGTGTATCTTTTCAATTCACTCTCTCAGTAATGCTAAGGTGACTACATTTTGGAATCAAATTTAGAGTTTAAATGATATGACAGTTGACTTGAGCTTCTATTTTTTGTGTCATTTTATTTGAATCCCAATAAAAACTCCAAATAACATGTTGTCATGTTATTTGAACTTTAAATTTAATCCCAAAATTTAGTTAGCGTAGCATTACTTTTATTCTATAGGCCGAAGCTCAATGCCCTTGACAATGAGGCCAGACTTACAATGACCATGTTCGATCTCATTTAAGTGCATCTCCAGTTCAACGTGAACTCCATGATCATTAAAAAACTCCCCCAGCTGACTCTCCATCCACCCATCTACTCTCCTTTGTGGAAGCCAACCATTAGGTTGTCTAGCTGCACTTCTACGCAATCCTCGCCTACGTTCAGGCAATCCCAAGTAAACTGTGTTGGTCAACCATCCAGCCTCTTCTTGGCTTTCCCCAACAAATCTAAGTGATGCCTTTGATGAGACTCTAAGCCCATAGTTCCTCTCTGCAAGTTCAAAGACAAGGTAAACTACATATGTGGTCTTTGGAGACAGCATTTGGGTTTGCATCTTGCCTCCAATATCAAGCCAACACACATTCAGGAGCTCAGCCACCTCAGAGAATCTGGACACAAAAAAAGTATATGCACATCACTCATCAATGCAAAGATAAGTAAAAATTAGGTAAACTATGGGAACTCATTACACTCACACGTACACACGCACATATATATATATATATATAGAGAGAGAGAGAGATGGAGAGAGAGACAGAGACCTTGATTCAGGCAAAGATGTCCACCTCCAGTACTGTGGCGTATCTCCCCACACAATCGAAAGCCCTCTTGCTGGTATCATATAACATTTTTTCCCGCTCCATTTATGCAGCATGAAGCTCTGTTTGTTAACAGTTTCAAATATTGTATTATCAGAAAAATATGTCTAAAACCTTAATGGATTGTATGTAAAACTTCTACCCTAGTGTGGTTTACTAGCTCAAATATTGTATTGAAATGCAATTCTAGTTTGAGAAATTATGCCAAACGCAACCTAAAACTTGATAGAAGTTGACTAATTTTGAAATTGAGAGGTCCGAATCCTGATTCACTATATCTTCCCACACACACGCAAGGACACACAGAGAGAAATGTAGCAACAGACATTCAAAGAATCCAATTTGCAAGTAAATAGAATACAATAAAAGAGCAACTGATTTACCAGATTGCCTGCATCAAGGAGGATTGGAGTGTCACAGAGGCGAAAGTAGAGTTCCTTTTTGGTGGAGTAAACCACCGGAGCGACGGACCTCGATAGGATTTCCGTATAATCGGACGGCAGGAATTTCTCCCACACAGTGTCGGAATCTGCAGCTGACTTGAACACCGATGAGATCGACGGTGCTCTGCATGCGTCCGTGGGTGATGTCAATGATATGATCTCCGAAATGCAACATTCCGGCAATAACGAGAGGTCCGATACCCCATTCTCTTCCCCGATCCCTCTCTCTCCCGCTTTCTCTCTCCAGAAATTGGAACTTTCAAGTCCAACAATGATGTCCATCTCTCCGGAAAATGAAACTGTTACCTCCAACTTTACCAGTATGTTTTGTATATATACCCAAAATAAGGGGTGATTGTGTTATTTTCGTCATTCCCAACTTCCAAAGTGTGTATATATAGCTGCCTACCCCTTGCATTTGACGAAATTAATAATCCTGACCCCTTCTTCTTTTCTTTTCTTTTCTTTTTTTTTTTTAAAAAAAATTCCCTTATTATTTTTCCTTCTTCACACCATTACTTAAGAAATTATTAAAAATTATGGGGTGAAAAAAATATATTTTAGTAACTTTTCACACTATAACTAAAGTCGAAGAAATCATTGTAGCATTAATAATTGAGTAATGATACATAAACTTAAAATGCTAACTTAATTTGTTGACTTGATCAATCACTGTCCTTGATTTAACTATGATCCCAGTATTTATTAGGAATCATTACCTATTCAATAATTGTGATTGAGTAAGTCAAGAAAGAAAGTCAAATATTTTGGTTCAAATTACATTTTTCTTAATAATTTGAGTTGAGATTTAGCTGATTTGAATTAAAAATTAAAATTTTGTTAGACATGTTAAGAAAAATATTAACACGAATCTGATACGACCCAAATTTGTTTATATACGATTATAAATATATCATATACAAGTTATAAATTATACTANAATGTTTTAGTTCAAATTACATTTTTCTTAATAATTTGAGTTGAGATTTAGCTGATTTGAATTAAAAATTAAAATTTTGTTAGACATGTTAAGAAAAATATTAACACGAATCTGATACGACCCAAATTTGTTTATATACGATTATAAATATATCATATACAAGTTATAAATTATACTAAATTAAAAAACGACATAATCCATTGACAATATCAATTGCCTGAGTTTTGCCCACTCCTTTAATTTTTCTTCTAATAAAGTTTTTTTTTTAAAAAAAAAATTTGCAGTCAGAATTTGTGTGATACATCAATTTGGTGGTCAGAATCATGTTACANATATACAAGTTATAAATTATACTAAATTAAAAAACGACATAATCCATTGACAATACCAATTGCCTGAGTTTTGCCCGCTCCTTTAATTTTTCTTCTAATAAAGTTTTTTCTAAAAAAAAAAAAATTTGCAGTCAGAATTTGTGTGATACATCAATTTGGTGGTCAGAATCATGTTACATAGTTTGAATATTATCTTGAGAAGAAAATAATTTTTGGAGGTCAAAATAAAATAAAGGATAAAATTCAGTGGCCATAGTGTTTTTAAACCTAATATAATCCCTAACGCCTTCTTCATTATGCAACTTTCCCAAAAAATCTCCCTCTTCATTAAGCAACTGAAGCCTTTATTTGATCCTTTTACGGGGATAAAGTCTCCTTTACATCTCTCTCTCTTTTTTTTTTTAATAACTATGTGAGAAGGATAGGGTTTGATGGGCTTCAATGGGAGATTCTCCACCATTTTTCCTTCTGTCTTTTTAAATTTTTCTATAGTACTCAAAAATAATGTTTCTAGTTTTTACTACAATAAAGAAAGGGTTAATTAAAAAATACTTCCTTAAACTTTGGGTCTTATTTCAATCAAGTCCCTCAAATTTAAAATTAAACAATTTTTCTCCTTCAACTTTCAACATTAGCAATTTGATTGATGAATTAGACAAAAATTTTAAAATTACTTTTCTACCCTTGGCCTTTATTGATCTCCATTTTTTTTCCTTTGCATTTGCCCAATCTAGCCAAAAGCTCCAACTCAACCACCACCCAGACACAATCAACTAGCTACAAACCACTGCAGGCACCCCCCAGCCACAATCACCCAACCACAAACCATCGCAGCCACCAACCATCACCCAGCCATAATCAACCGACTACAAACCACCACAGGCACCACCCAATCACAATCACCCAACCATAAACCATTGCAACCACCACCCTGCTACAAACCATCNATGAAATTTGTTGATGAAATTAGCAAATCTGTTGGCCTGGGTTGAAATGAAATTTTCTTTTTTTTTTTTTTGGACCGATGGGTTATTTGTTTAGGGAGNACCGACTACAAACCACCACAGGCACCACCCAATCACAATCACCCAACCATAAACCATTGCAACCACCACCCTGCTACAAACCATCGCAGCCACCAACCATTGCAACCACCATCTAGCCACAACCACCCAGCTACTGCAGTTCACACCCAGCCACAAATGACTAAAAAATTCCACCGAAAATACACCACCACTGTAAATACTCCTCATGGTGGTTGTTGGTCTTTGATGGTAAGGATTGTTGCTGATAAAGGACTGTGGGAGATTTAGCAAATCTGTTGGCCTGGGTTGAAATGAAATTTTCTTTTTTTTTTTTTTGGACCGATGAGTTATTTGTTTAGGGAGAAGAGGGTATATTTATTTTTTAATATCTATCTTTTTAACTTCTCCGTCACTTTTGACAGTAAGAATTAACGATGATGACTTAATTGAGGCAATGTTCAAAGTATGGAGGGCAAATTGTTTGATTTTAAACCAGATGACCTGATTAAAAGAAGACCCAAAGTTCAAAGGGACATTTTATAATTAACCCTAAAGAAAATTAAAATTTAATCAATTCAAGTAACAATTCTGACAAACAAAGTTAAAAGTTAATAGGGTCGACGATTTATGATCAATTCACAGCTTTTTAGGTTANATAATTCCGACAAACCAAGTTAAAAGTTAATAGGGTCGACGATTTATGATCAATTCACAGCTTTTTAGGTTAATATACTTAATTTTATAGACTGGTCTGAAATTTTTGTAATCTATTACTTGATAACCTCGATTTTATTGAATTGTAGTTTAACCTTATTTAGTTCAAATTTTTTTGGATAGTCTATCTATAAAAAAAATATTGGTACCATACCAAAATTAATTGGGAATTATGAATTTTAATTGGTTTAATTGATTGTTAAGATGATAAAATAATTATAAATAATTAAAAATTAAATTTTATTAAATAAAAAAAATAAAAACACGGTCTCACCGATGCTCTGTGCATGCATATTTAAGGATTAAAAATATAATTGCACCTGAACTTTGTCCATTATTTCAATATTTTCCCTAAACAAAGTTTTTGCCATTTTTTGCAATATGTACTCAAATTATGTGACATGTTTCAATGTGGACATTCTTTTAAATTTTAGTTACCACACACGTGCGTGCCAGTTGAGTATTTTAAGAGAATATAAATGGTTGAGTTTTTTAAGAGAATATAAATGGAATTTGACGGGACTCTCGGCGACTCAGCAGCCCCCGAATCGACATATGTGAGGTTATAGCCGTTATGAAACTCAAAAGGTGCCGAGGAATGGCACCGAGGAGCAATGACTCGGAGGAGCCAAGTACACAAATTGACACCCGCATTTAATACGATTCGACCACTCATTTATGACGATGTGTGCGACTGAGACAAGCTATTAATGAGCCTATGCATCCTCAAGACCTAAACCTACAGTCATGATTGCTAGACATTAATGGCTATTACACAGAGTATACCTCCTCGGTGTACCCTGGGGTACTGTTTCCCCGAGCAATGAACGGTAGGGAGTAGATGTCAGGCGCCGATCAGAGCAACATGAGTTCCCGGGGATCGCCATAAGTTCTCGGCGTGGCCCCGAGCACTTGTCCTATCATCCGAGTAGTAAAGGTACGAAAATTTGAGTGGAGAACACTCATTGCACAAGGGTAAGAGTGTCGGTTCCTCTTTCTATAGAACTTTACATGTATTTTTGAAGCCCAAAAGAAAATCCTAAAATGAATTTGTTGCCCTTTGTGAGGAAGGGGTGTGATTTCCATTTAAAAATTTCTAAAACCTTTTTAGTTATACTTCATTGCGGGGGAATTTTCCTATACCTTGTGTTGATGGGTCTTATTGATGTATTTTCTTACTATCTTCCTACAAAATAAGTTGTTATGGATTCGGATAAGTTTTGACTTTTGATCAAAAGAAAATGCTAAAATGAATTTTTTACCCTTTGTGAGGAAGGGGTGTGAGTTCCATTTAAAATTTCTAAAACCTTTTTAGTTATACTTCATTGCAGAGGAATTTTCCTACACCTTGTGTCGATGGGTCTTAATGATGTATTTTCTTACTATCTTCATACAAAATAAGTTGTTATGGACTCGAATAAATTTTGACTTTTGATCAAAAGAAAATGCTAAAATGAATTTTTTGCCCTTTGTGAGGAAGGGGTGTGAGTTCCATTTAAAAATTTCGAAAACTTTTTTAGTTATGCTTCATTGCGGAGGAATTTTCCTATACCATGTGTTGATGGGTCCTATTAATGTATTTTCTTGCTATTTTCCTACAAAATAAGTTGTTATGGACTCGGATAAGTTTTGACTTTTGATTAAAAGAGAATGTTAAAATGCCTTTTCTGCCCTTTGTGAGACGGGGTGTGAGTTCCATTTAAAAAATCCTAAAACATTTTTATTTCTACTTCATTGCAGAAGAGTTTTCCTATACCTTTTGTTGATGGGTTTTATTAATGTATTTTCTTGCTATCTTGCTACAAAATAAGTTGTTATGGAATCGGATAAGTTTTGATTTTTGATCAAAAGAAAATGTTAAAATGAATTTTTTGCCCTTTGTGAGGAAGGGGAGTGAGTTTCATTTAAAAATTTCTTAAACCTTTTTAGTTATACTTCATTGCGGAGGAATTTTCCTATACCTTGTGTCGATGGGTCTTATTGATATATTTTCTTGCTATCTTCCTAGAAAATAAGTTGTTTTGGACTCGGATGACTTTTGATCAAAAGAAAATCCTAAAATGAATTTGTTGCCCTTTGTGAGGAAGGGGTGTGATTTCCATTTAAAAATTTCTAAAACCTTTTTAGTTATACTTCATTGCGGGGGAATTTTCCTATACCTTGTGTTGATGGGTCTTATTGATGTATTTTCTTCCTATCTTCCTACAAAATAAGTTGTTATGGATTCGGATAAATTTTGACTTTTGATCAAAAGAAAATGCTAAAATGAATTTTTTGCCCTTTGTGAGGAAGGGGTGTGAGTTCCATTTAAAAATTTCGAAAACTTTTTTAGTTATGCTTCATTGCGGAGGAATTTTCCTATACCATGTGTTGATGGGTCCTATTAATGTATTTTCTTGCTATTTTCCTACAAAATAAGTTGTTATGGACTCGGATAAGTTTTGACTTTTGATTAAAAGAGAATGTTAAAATGCCTTTTCTGCCCTTTGTGAGACGGGGTGTGAGTTCCATTTAAAAAATCCTAAAACATTTTTATTTCTACTTCATTGCAGAAGAGTTTTCCTATACCTTTTGTTGATGGGTTTTATTAATGTATTTTCTTGCTATCTTGCTACAAAATAAGTTGTTATGGAATCGGATAAGTTTTGATTTTTGATCAAAAGAAAATGTTAAAATGAATTTTTTGCCCTTTGTGAGGAAGGGGAGTGAGTTTCATTTAAAAATTTCTTAAACCTTTTTAGTTATACTTCATTGCGGAGGAATTTTCCTATACCTTGTGTCGATGGGTCTTATTGATATATTTTCTTGCTATCTTCCTAGAAAATAAGTTGTTTTGGACTCGGATGACTTTTGATCAAAAGAAAATCCTAAAATGAATTTGTTGCCCTTTGTGAGGAAGGGGTGTGATTTCCATTTAAAAATTTCTAAAACCTTTTTAGTTATACTTTATTGCGGAGGAAATTTCCTATACCTTGTGTCGATGGGTCTTATTGATGTATATTCTCACTATCTTTCTACAAAATAAGTTGTTATAGACTCGGATAAGTTTTGATTTTTGATCAAAAGAAAATGCTAAAATTAATTTTATGCCCTTTGTGAGGAAGGGGTGTGAGTTCCATTTAAAAATTTCTAAAACTTTTTTAGTTATACTTCATTGCCGAGGAATTTTCCTATACCATGTGTTGATGGGTTTTATTAATGTATTTTCTTGCTATCTTCCTACAAATAAATTGTTATCAACTAGGATAAGTTTTGACTTTTGATCAAATGAGTTGAATTTGATTGAAAACCGTTTATACACAATAATACATGGGTGGGAGCCGAGGTAAGTTTAATATACGACACAACCTATTGACACCGATTGCTTTAGTTTTTCTTCAAATGAAGTTTTTGTATTTTTCAAATTTGGTGGTCAATATTGCAGGATACTTCAAGTTGGTAGTCAGAATCATGTCGCATATGTTGAATATTAACTTGAGAAAACTATATTGTTTACAGTGCAAAATCAAATAAAGGACAAAATTCAGGGGCAAAAGTGTTTTTAAGCCTGTAGAATCCCTAACACCTTATTCATTAAGTAACTGAAGCCTTTATTTAAATCTTATACAATTTAAGCACATCTTTAGGAAGGGAATTTCGAAGGAAGGGAGAGAAGGTGGAAGGGATATTTTAAAGGTGGAAAAGAATATCTTTTTGGTCTTATATTTGTGGGAAAGGCTACAATATTGTCGCCTGTAAGGTACCGAAAATTATAACTTTTTAATATTAATTTATAATTTTTTTTAGGTATAAGTTATAATTTTAAAAGGTATGATCGATCATTGATGGTTTAAATAGATATCGAGAGTTTTTGATTGGTCATGAGCTTCCCTTGATGAGTTGTAACTTCCCCTTTTAAATTAATAACTGTACCATAAAAAATGATAATTGGCGGTATGATACTGATTTTTTTTTAACGGGTTTTCCTATATATATTTACATTTTTTTGCGTGACAAGGAATCTAGGGGGATTTTTTTATTTTTTTTACTAGGGGATTCACAATAGACTAAATGGCAAATGTGGACAAGGAGAAAGTCCCCTTTACATCCCTTTTTTGTATAACCATTTAAGACAGGTTTTGGGTGGGCGAATGCAAGATTCTCCACCACTTTTGCTTGTCCGTCTTTTTTAATTTTTATTTTTTTACTATCAAATCACGGATGTGTTGCAGTTGAATATATATTTAATATTTTTTATAAAATATTATTTTATTTATAATTAAATTAAATAATTAATTGTATGTCAAATAATTAATTCTTATTTTAATTATTCCTAAACTTAATTATTAATTTATTCAACCATTCTTTGAATACATAATCTATCATTTTTTAAGATAATTCTAGATTATTTTCACATATGATTATATGATAAATTTAATTAATTTTTTGTCGACGAGATTGATTTGGTTGTAATACTATTATTTGTACTATAATATTATGATATTATTGCATACCAAAAAATTAAATAAGACATATATTTGACCATAAAATTCAATATGACAGCTCTATATCTATAAATATAAATATATAAATTACAGGTTGATATCAAAACTTTATGTAAATATACTATTGATAAAATAGTTCAAAAGTATTTAGAAGTCAAATACTACTAATAAAGGAGTCTAAAAAACTTGAAAGTCTAATATATATATAAAAAATTAAAAAATAAAAGAAAGTAAATATGTGAATACAATTGTCTTTAAAATAATAATCATGAATAAAATTAAAAATTAAAAATTTTTCACAGATATTGACATTTATAAGTAATATATATATGTGTGTGTGTGTGTATTAAAAAGTAAATTTTCATTTTTTTGTAAAGAAAATCATAGTTCAATCTGGTCGAGTTACAATTCTAATAGTGTAAGTTCAGATAGCGATTTATAATCAATCATAACCTTTTAGGTCGATACCTAATTTTATAGGTCTAACCTCAAATTTTTGCAACTTGTTTAGTGCACAAGATGATTTATGTGCAGTCATTGAAGTAGTGGTACCCAGTTGAACCACACATGAGATTCCTGAAACAGAGAACAAGATTAGGAAAGTGGCATGACGGATCTCTTCCGATACCTAAGTTAGTCGGCGTACAAATAAGATATGCATGTTACAGTATAGATGGGCTCCTCGAAGATCATGCAGATTCCCAAGAAAGATAGTCTAGTCGGGTCCTATGAAGATCCATCATTCTTGCCCGGCTGATCCTTCTCCCTTTGCTTGGAAATGGACCATTTGCCACCCCAACTATATCATCTTTGACCTTCTCATATTTGTCTATCCGATCCATTAGGTCTCTAAGGCTGGTCCATGTCCTTTTCGTCAAGGACCGATAAAGGTCCGTGCCTCGATCAAGCCCGAGCCTGAAAGAGACAACTATCATCACCTCTGTGCGGCCCTTTACTTCGTTGACCTCCTCCTAATACCTGGTGTCTAATAGCTAGTGACATACTGCCTGATCCTCTTTTCTTCCTTTCGCCACAAAGTCAGGAGAGTGCCAATGTCCTTTGGTCATTTACTATTGGTAATGAATCGAGCTACGAACTGTTGGTAATGTGTCAATCCAAATATTTTGTTGACCCATACCACAACAAATGGATCAAATAAAAACATAGAATATTATTAGAAATAGTTCATGTGCATAGCACATGTACATTAACTAACGGTAATACAAGTATTAAAAGCCCAAAATTAGTGCAGAATTCAACCAAAAGCATATAGAGTGCAAGACTAACCAGAAAATGAGAACACCACNATTTTTTTACAGATATTGACATTTATAAGTAATATATATATGTGTGTGTGTGTGTATTAAAAAATAAATTTTCATTTTTTTGTAAAGAAAATCATAGTTCAATCTGGTCGAGTTACAATTCTAATAGTGTAAGTTCAGATAGTGATTTATAATCAATCACAACCTTTTAGGTCGATACCTAATTTTATAGGTCTAACCTCAAATTTTTGCAACTTATTTAGTGCACAAGATGATTTATGTGCAGTCATTGAAGTAGTGGTACCCAGTTGAACCACACATGAGATTCCTGAAACAGAGAACAAGATTAGGAAAGTGGCATGACGGATCTCTTCCGATACCTAAGTTAGTCGGCGTACAAATAAGATATGCATGTTACAGTATAGATGGGCTCCTTGAAAATCATGCAGATTCCCAAGAAAGATAGTCTAGTCGGGTCCTATGAAGATCCATCATTCTTGCCCGGCTGATCCTTCTCCCTTTTCTTGGAAATGGACCATTTGCCACCCCAACTATATCATCTTTGACCTTCTCATATTTGTCTATCCGATCCATTAGGTCTCTAAGGCTGGTCCATGTCCTTTTCGTCAAGGACCGATAAAGGTCCGTGCCTCGATCAAGCCCGAGCCTGAAAGAGGCAACTATCATCACCTCTGTGCGGCCTTTTACTTCGTTGACCTCCTCCTAATACCTGGTGTCTAATAGCTAGTGACATACTGCCTGATCCTCTTTTCTTCCTTTCGCCACAAAGTCAGGAGAGTGCCAATGTCCTTTGGTCATTTACTATTGGTAATGAATCGAGAGCTACGAACTGTTGGTAATGTGTCAATCCAAATATTTTGTTGACCCATACCACAACAAATGGATCTAATAAAAACATAGAATATTATTAGAAATAGTTCATGTGCATAGCACATGTACATTAACCAACGGTAATACAAGTATTAAAAGCCCAAAATTAGTGCAGAATTCAACCAAAAGCATATAGAGTGCAAGACTAACCAGAAAATGAGAACACCACATCATTCAACACAACGCATAAATAGATAAAACTA
>CAUOFW020001203.1:800689-817325 GCA_963454935.2 Ilex paraguariensis | reverse complement strand
AAGATCATTGAAAAACTCCCCCAGCTCAATCTCCATCCACCCATCTACTCTCTTCTGCGGAAGCCGACCATTGGGTTGTCTAGCTGCACGTCTACGCAATCCTCGCAAAGGTTGAGGTCTATCTGTTGCCAATTTCAAGTAAACTGTGTGGTTCGAATCTTCAGCTCCTTCTTGGCCTTCCGCAACAAATCCAACCGATGCCTTTGACGGGACATCAAGCCCATGGTTCCACTCTGCAAGTTTAAAGACAAGGTAAGCTGCATAGGTGGTCTTTGGGGATAGCATCTGAGTTTGCATCTTGCCTCCAATAGCAAGCCAACATACACGCAGGAGCTCAGCCACCTCAGGAAATCTGGACATATAGAACTCTGTATATCACTCAGTCATGGAAAAACAAGTAAATACTAGGTAGACCACGGGACCTCATTCCTCCGCATGCCATTATACACTCACATGTCTACACACACACACACACAGTGACGGAATCAGGATTTTATCGCGAAGAGGGCCAAACAGAAATAGTGACACACTTCAAAATTCCATGCAATGAGATAATTCAACAAGTTATTATCCAACGATTCAATAATTGATCCTTACTTAACATTGCAAAAATTAATTTATAATAATATCATGGTCTCCTTATTTCTTTTTCATCAATGACATGATGTAATGACTACGAACAAGTTACCATAATAAATATTAGTTTAATGATAGTTACCATAATAAATATTAGTTTAATGATATTATCGTAACAATGAGTTATGGGTCAGTGCATTGTCGAAGATATAAGTCGTGCTTGTAACACAATGTTGCGCCAACATTCCTTCTCCTTTTTTCTTCTTTTGGTCATCAAACTCATCCAAGCGAGTGTTTCCTTCCACCTTTAAGAATAACACTCATCCAAGTGATCAATATCCGTAGTTTGTTAAAATTGTCAAACCATTAAGTTTTTTCACTACAATAAATGAAATACATATATAGTAAACTTTTGAAAACCCAAGAGGAGGCATAAGGTTTTTGGAAGCTTAAAGGGGTAATTTTTTAAAATGTGAGGGGAACCATGACCCCCTTTGGTCTCCAAGTAGTTCTATCACTGCATACACACACTCTTTACAATATGTATATATATATATCTAGAGAGAGAGAGAGAGAGAGAGAGAGAGAGAGAGACCTCGATTCAGGCAAAGAAGTCCATTCCCAGTAGTCTGGAGTATCTCCCCACACAATCGAAAGCTCTCTTGCTCCTAGCATATAACATTTTTTCCCGCTCCATTTATTCAGCATGAAGCTCTGTTATTAACAATTACAAATATTTTAATATCAAATAAATATGCAACATATAAAAAGTTGTTGTCAAATATAAAGTTTAGTTGCAAAAAAAATCAAACACTTAATCTCATTTTGGGTTCTACATTGCTCTATGGCCATAATGTAACGTAAAACTTCTACCATTGTGATGGTTTACTCAAAGGACCTCTTGGTTTTCGAAGGACTAGAGGAAGCACATTGCAACAATTGAAAGTTCTTAGATTACAGGGTTATCTAGTTTATGAGGCTTTCACAACTACTGGCTCAAGTAAGGGCTCGATGTAAGCAGCCCTACCCCTCATGAGTAGAGGTAATTTCCACCACTCGAACCCTTGGATTACAATAAAGTAAACTTACCGTTGCGCCAACACTCACAGTCAAATGAAAGTCCTTAGATTAACTACAAATATTTTAGCAAAAGTAGGTTCCTACGAGAAATCATGATCAAATACTACGACAAATGATATTGTTCAATTTCCTAAAACATTGCAAGCAAATTTTCAAGTTTCAGAGTGATGAACTAGACCTTAAACCTCAGAAGTCAATTTAACTGATAAAAAGCACAAAGTTCGTCTCCATTGCAATGAGCTCAATCAGGTTCAAATTCACCTTTGTAATTGAAACACATTTATTCACTCTCCTAAAACACAAGTGCATAAACATTAGCGTATAGAATGCCTTGACTGAAAATCCCCACCAACCATCAAACCACTAAAATAATTGTCTAGCCTGCTTCTGCAACCAACTGTTGGGTCCGATTCCATATCGAATTTTAAAATTTTCATCCTTACAACCCAAAATACGCGGCATGCTCTCAGAGCATTGGATTTATCCATTCAGATTTTATTAAATATTGCCAATATTAGTTAGGTTCAATCTTCTACCCTTAAATTCATTTAGCCCCTTTACAATCAATTAGCTTCGAGAAACAACCTCCTAAAAATGGGGTAATGCTTCCAATCAATGCTTCCTAAAAATGGACAAGCCTTGTGCGCTTGTTACAATGTAACCAATTAAAAAACACTATTCTCTCAAATTCTGCCGTTTTAAATCCAATTCAATAGGCCATAGTTGAATTTTTTGGATTGCAATAGGTATCGATGGAACACATAAAGCACGGTACTGTAGGGACCTAATGAGGACCTAACTTTTTATTGAAGTTAAATTAGTTGTTAATCTACTAGTTCTAGTCTAAGAAGCATGGATAAAAACATTGGACAAAGACACGGACACGGACACGAGGATACGACATTTCTCAACAAAAGAGGATATGGACACGTTGGGAAGACGCTATAAATAATTTTGTTTTATATATAAAATCATATAATTTATCCCACAGCGATAATGATATATTATTCACAGAAAATTCAGTACTTCATGGAAAGTAAATGTTATATCTAATAATTATAAATTTTTGAACTAACATCCTAATAGTTAATAATTATTAATTTTTTCGTAGACGTGTACTAGACATATAATTTAAATAATTACTTTCATTTTTTCTATTATCCTTTTTTTAAATCTTTAATACATCATTTATTTTTGTTATCATATTTTAATTCTTAAAAATTATATATTCTCTCGTAGTATAAGATATTTAACAGTCAAATTTTTAATTTTTGTTAATCACATGTCAATATAGGTTTATTATTTAGTAAAAACACAGTATAAAGAAGTGTCGGACACATGTTCAAAAATTTTATTATTTGATTATGGATACTAATAAAAGTGTATCAAACCCATGTCCAAAGAGTGGTGATGTCGACCCGGATATGCCACCCTCTTGAGCTTGTCCGTGCTCCATAGATTCCAGTTCCTTAGGTCCCTATATTATGTGCAAATCTCATATTTCACACATCAAAACCCACAAGCGGCACAATGAATACTCAACTTGGTTCAAATTTGCCAAATTTTCAAGTTGAGAGGATCCAAATCCTTATCCACTTCATCTGCCCCACACACACACACACGCACACGCACACGCACACGCACGGACATACAGAGAGAAAAACACCAACGGACATACAAAAATTTCAATTGCCAAGTAGAAAAAAATTAAGTATAAGAGTGATAGAGTTACCAGATTACTTCCATCAAGGAGGATGGGAGTGTCACAGAGGAGAAAGTATAGTTCCTTTTTGGTGGAGTAAACCACCGGAGATACGGACCTCGATATGATCTCCGGATAATCCGACGGCAGGAATTTCTCCCACACGCTGTCAAACTCGGCGGCCGACTTGAACGCCGATGAGATCGCCGATGCCCTGCCAGCATCTCTGGGTGATGTCAATGCTATTATCTCCGATATGCAACCTTCCGGCAATAACGAGAAACCCGATACCCCCGATACCCTATTCATCTTTCTCTTTCTCTCTTTCGAATTAAAATGAAACCGAGGCGGTGGGATGTTTCAACCTCGGATCTGTAATATATAAAATAAATTAGGTCAGTTGTTCTCAAATAAACTCCGTCACCAATATTTCTTCTTACTTGCATTGTGTGGCTTACGTTAGTGTACATACAATGGAAGATGCTGTGTAGATTTAGAATAAATTATATTTCAACCCCTAAAATTTATCACTTAAATAGATGGATCCCATATATTGGAAAATTTACACTAAGATTCCCTGTCATTAACCGTCAACTAACATGCCTAACAAAAATTGCGAAAAGACTATTTTACCCTCTAATTAAAACTAAATCAAACTAACTACACGAATCCAAATACTATTCCCAAAAAATTGACTCGCATCCGCCCCTCGACTTGGAGTAAATATTCATTACAACATTGATATCACATGACAATGTGATATAGAATCACCTATTAATAATATTAAAATAAATAAATAAATAGACACCACAAAAATTAATAACCACCTTGTCCTATAAATAAAAAACTCCCCGCTCTACTTCTACCCGCCAAAACCCCCCAACTCTCCAATTGTAATCCCATCCCCTCGTAACTACAAAACCACACCCCCACATCTCAAAACTAAAAACCAACATCTCAAAACTGAAAACCTATCTCAATGTGGATTCATCATTTTTTTTTAATTTTTTAGTCTTCAATTTTTTAGTTCACTGTGTTTTTTTGATTGTTTTTAATGCATCATTATGAAGTTGTTAATTCTATGTTATGTGCATTATTTTTTTCTTGATTTACATTTTGTTTGTAGTTCACTTTTTTTGATTTTGAGATTTTATGTGTAGTTCACTGTTATTAATATTGCATATTGTGTATGTTCAAATGACAGTTTTTTTTTTCATTTTCAAATGTTAAATTTTTTTTTTTTGTGCAAGTATAAGAATTAGACTGTAGTGGGATACCAACTAAACTTCTCACCCTGAGATTAGAGGTTCAAATTTTAGAGTCCACATTGAGACTCGGTAATTGACCGCTATGCTACTCTAGCTAGATACGTTCTTGAGAGGTGTAATGAGTGTTGATGAATATTAATTAACGTGGTGCAAACTTATGGTGATGAGCAGATGAGATGATCAATAACTAGTTCTTAGGATCTGAGCTTTAAGGCTCGAAGGAGCGAAGACTAGTATCAAAAAATGGGAAATTGAGGGATTGACACAATAGAATTAAAGTGGTTCACCAACTGAGGAGCTCGGTTAATTCATTCTTCAATGGAAATTCTTGTTTTTTTTTCTTTTTCTTCTTATTCAGTAAGTTTACAGGATAGAGTATATACTACTAGGGTTCTCCCCTCACTTTGGGGGAGTTACATAATATTTATAGGGCTGTTCTTATTTCTGTGGGATCTGCATCGAGATCCTCGCTATTTACCCGAGGAACCCTCCTTGATCTTAGGAGAGAATCCTGGCTATTTAAGGATTTTGTCCCTTAAATATGGCTCTTTGCCACCTATAAGATTTCCGTTGTCATCCAGCAACTCCCTTATATTTTCCATTGCTGGCATGTCTGGGGAGAGCTCTAGTTCTGATCCTCTGAGCTCTGCGCATCTTTCTTGACCTCTTGGTCTGGCCTACTTGTCCGACCTCCGCGTATGGGCTCATAATTGAAATTTATTCTGAGTATCATCAATTGCCCCCCTAGCCCAGGTGAACTTGGGCAGGGGCTGAGTTGAGGCTTGATTAAGGCAGACCTCTAGATATAGNCATGTCTCCCAAGTCCATAAGAAGGTCTGCTTTTTTGTGGTTGCTTTTGATAATGACCTTCGTTTTCCAATACACCCCTTTATAAAGAGTGTTTTGCAACACTTTAATGTCTGCCCTGCTCTGATCTCCTCTAACTTCTGGGGTGTTCTAGTGGGCCTTCTTGTTTTCTTTAAGAAGCATAAGCTTGGGGTTCCCACTGTTTCTTTGTTGATGGGGTATTTCAATGTTAAGTATACCCCAACAGACAGTTTTATGTATATTTTGAAACGGGTAAAAGCCAAAACGATTATTTCTGACCTCCCGAGCTCTCACAAGAGCTGGAAGAAACTCTTCTTCTTCGTGGGGGGCAATCACTAGGAGTACAATTNGACCAGAAAGCTTAGCGAGGTTTGCTTCTTCATTTCTTGCTTCGAAAGATTAGGTACATTTCTTGTCCCTTTCGTGCTTCTTCGTCTTGGACCCCTCAAATTTAAGGTGGTTGTTTCATTTTTGGACCTTTCGATTCTGCTACTTTAGGAATATAGGTCAATCTTTATCTCGTATTCCCCTCTTTTTAGACCCTTATTCAACCGCTAGGATTTTCCTTATTGGCAATTGCTGTGTTGCCCCCTAGACCCTTAGAGAGTGTTTCGCAAATATTCCTCCCCTTTACCGCACCTTTAGCCTCCCTTTTTCTTGTCCCAATATGTTTGCCCCTTCTGGAGCCACCCCTCCTCGATTTCCCCCTTAGGGAATAGATCAGCTGAGGAGGCTTCTGACCTAAGTGAGGTGGGTGAGGAGATTGATAAATTTTTCGGTGTTGATTCTGTTGAGTCTGAGGGAAACCCTACGGAGATTCCTTCCTTTGCCTCTCTTGCCCCACAAAACCCCAACAAAGGTAAGGCCAAGGTCTGCGACACTGGTGACTCCGACAGTGCTGAGGGTGGGGGGGGGGGGGGGGGGACACAATAATCTTCGAGAACGGCATAAAAGTTGAAGGGTCGAGATGATTTCCCAAAAATTAAGGGGCCAAGACCCTCTGAGGTCTATATGTTGCTTATCTTTCTCATACTCATGCATATTGTTCAATCAAAATAAACATTTGTTATCGCTCCAATCCACAATCTATGACAAATTACAAACTTGCGGGTCCATACCCACATCAGCCCCCAAGAGAATAATATATCGATGTAGTCTTTTTCATTTGTTGACATATATACGGGGTATTGAACCACGTGTACATATTTGTGTTTTGGGGGAGGAAGGGCCTTGGGTCTTGGGTCTTGGGTCTTGGGTNAGTCCATAAGAAGGTCTGTTTTTTTGTGGTTGCTTTCGATAATGACCTTCGTTTTCCAATACACCCCTTTATAAAGAGTGTTTTGCAATACTTTAATGTCTGCCCTGCTCTGATCTCCTCCAACTTCTGGGGTGTTCTAGTGGGCCTTATTGTTTTCTTTAAGAAACATAAGCTTGGGGTTCCCACTGTTTCTTTGTTGATGGAGTATTTCAATGTTAAGTATACCCCAACAGACAGTTTTATGTATATTTTGAAACGGGTAAAAGCCAAAACGATTATTTCTGACCTCCCGAGCTCTCACAAGAGCTGGAAGAAACTCTTCTTCTTCGTGGGGGGCAATCACTAGGAGTACAATTTTGCAGATAAATCAGATTTTCTTCCAATCCCTCAGGTCTGGAGAGCCCCAGACAACTTGGGTAAGTCCTCATCTGAGTGAACTTGTATCAATTTTTGAGCTTTTTAGGCTGATTTCTTTTTGCTTGTTTTACCCTGCTTCTCAGGTATCCGTTCTGAACTTAGTGCCACCGATGAGCGAATTTCGCGGTCTTTGGAGGGTTGCAACTCAGAGAAGTATTTTGAGCTCATCAAATCTTGGGTTCTTGTAGCGGAGGGGTTTAGCCTCCCTGAAGTAACTATAGAAGCTCCTATTCCTTTCTCTGTTGTTAGTGCAGAGGAGGCAGCCGGTATTTCCTGACTTCTCCTTTTCCACTTTCTCTATTCTCACCTCTTTTTATATGTTCTTATCTGTTTCTGGGCTCTCAGGGTCATCTATGATGAAGCTAACCACAGCAGAGCTCGAAGCCAAACTTTTCCAGATGAAGAAGATCAGAAGTAGTGGTAAACGCAAGGCTGAGGATGGATCAGGTAGTGAGGTTGTTCTTCCAACCAAGATACAGAAAATGGATGTGCCCCCCGGTTCCTCTGCTTCTACTTCGACCTCAGCCATTCATCCTTCTTTCAACCTGCAGGCCACAGAGTGTTCTTTTCCTACAAGGTCTCCGCTTGTGCCCAGCAGGGTTCTCGAGCAAGGACAGATCTCCCCAACCTCTTCTAAGGTCGATAGGGCCCTGGGAATGATTTCTCAGTTCTTGCCCATGCCCAGTTCTCCTGCGACCTCCAGTCAATTTCCCCCGTCACGCCTTGTGGACACCAACATTGGGAAATGAAAGATCCCCAAGGTGGAAAGTAACTTGGGCTCCTTCTTTGAAAATATTGAGCTTGCTGTCGGGGCAATTAGCTCCATTCTTCCTGAATTTGATATTCAAAGAGCTTCATCCATGCCACTTGAGACTTCAATAAGCTCAGCCCTTCATGGAGCAACTACTGTAGATGTCTATCTCTCTCTTTCTTCTTTTCTTGCACGTTGTAATCTGGTGCTAACCTTCGTCTCATCTGTTCTTGTTTTCAGTTAGCTCTCCACGTGAAGGGTTTGATAGAGAGGATCTTCTCTTTGGAAATTTCAGCCAAGGTCACAAAGGCCTTTGAGATTAAAGTTGCTGAGTTGTCTTTTAGCAACGAAGATATTCGCATTCAAAATTAGGAGCTCCAGGAGCAGGTGGAGAAGCAAGCCTCCTTTATTCGAGATTTGGAGGCAGGGAAAGAGAGAGCTGAAAATGCAGAGAAAAAGGCCAAAGAGGAGCTAGAGCTTAAGAACGATGCTTGGGTTAGAGCTAGTGAGGAAACTCTTGAGGCCCTGCGTTCTTTCAAGAATATGAAAAAGGAGTATGATAATGTAGTCGAAGCAAATGATGCCATTCGCCAGGATCTTAAGGAGAAGAAGGCCATCATACTCCAAAGAGACGATACAATATCCTAGTTGAAGGAAGATATAGCCCAACTGAAAGATGATGTATCTACGAAGTGGGTCACTGGGTGGCTTGCCTTCTAAGACGTTGCTGAGAAAACATACCCCAATCTAAGCTTCGACTTTGACATCCTCGCTAAGGAAGAAGCGGAAGGAACTGTTACAGGGGACAAGAATGAAGCCTTGGAGCCTTCTGATGCTGAGCTTCCTGAGGCAGATACATTGCCTGCCACTTCTGCCATTACTCCTTTTTTAGCTGACCTCGTTTCTCGGGAGCTAGCCTTTAGTTCGCCAACACCTGGTGTCGAGGTCCCTGTTTCTGGGGGTCTTGAGACTTCTTCCTACATGCCTGTTTTGGATCCTTCAGGGGTTTCAATTGCTGAGATACCAGAGGCTCCATCTTCTGACTTGCCAGACCTTCCTGCTACTGAGTTGCTAAACCCCACTGCTCTTGATTCAACTATTTAGGAATCTTCAAAAACTTTTTTTTTTTTTTTTTTGTATTTGCTTTACAGCTTTTCTGAAGTATTGATGTAACTGTTTATCTTTTGAAGTGAATGTGAATATCGATTTTTACTAGGCTGTTCTATGTTTCCTGTTACTGAAAACATTACTGAGCTCTTTCATTGGTCTACACAACGAGTGTCGAACTCTCTTCCTTTGATTTACAGCTATCCATCCCTTGCCCCCTTTTACTTTAAGGAGTGCTGAGGTCTTCTTAAAGCAAATCCGTTGAAATTGCGAGCCTAAACGAAGTACTGGCCCACTGAGCTCCTTTAAGAGAAAGGGAATTGAGGTTTGACCTTTGGAGATTTCCATAATTGTGTTTGTTGGATTTGGCAAAGAGAGTGTGTAACTTGATGCTGAGGTCCATCACAAGTGCATCCATGAGAGCTTTGATGGAGGGACGAACTTGACAAATACCAGTCCCATTTTAGCCAGTATTCCTAGGTGAGCTATAAATTTGTTGGCATTATAGAGATCTGGAGGTCCATGCATCCATTCGAACTGGATTTTAGCCCACATATATATGAGAAGTAGGGAGCTGCCTTGGAAGGTCCATACAGCCATACGAGCTGAGCTTAGTTCATAGACATCTGAAAGGTTGGGAGCTCAGGAAGTCTACTAGGATTGTCAAGTTTTATCATGAACTCGAAGTTAATCTCTCAAGTTATACTATAGCTTATTGTACTGGGCTTCTGTTGGATTGTCGAGGGATGCTAATGCTTGAGATGGATGAGGAGTATCAAGGAAAAATTGAGACAACTGGGTCCGAGCTTTTCTAGATGTTGACCTTGTGGGAACATCCGATCGGAATCTCCTCCCTTTTTTTTACGTGCTTCCCCAACTGTTTTTCAAAAAGTGTAACCACCTTCTTAAATTGAAAAAACCCAAAGGTCCACCGACTTTGGTTCTCGTGTTCTCTTTGATTGCATTAAAGCTTAGTGTCCCTACAGTTTTGCTATATCTTTTTGGATCCTCCTTCTTCGGAGTTTCTTTTGATTCTTGAGGGTTTACCATTTGTCTGTTTCTTCTCCTTCTTTACCTTATCTGAATCTCTCGATGGCTGTCCCAATCTCGCCCCTGTTCAGGGAACGAAGCTCTTGTGGAATTGAGTGGGAGTGGCAGACCCACTATTTAGCTCCTTCGTCAATATCATCCTCAGATTTAGATGAGATAAAGAAGAAGTTCTTTCTTGACGTGGAACTGGCTTTGTGGGCCCCGTCTCCTGATGAGCCTTGCAATTATCTTCCTCAAGGGGAGACTTGTTTCTTTAAGGGGGCTTTGGACAAGGGGCTGTGTCTACCCATTCACCCCGCCGTAAGGTACATCTTGGCTTATTACGGTTTGTGTCTTTCTCATCTTTCTTCCAAAGGATGGGCTACCATGATCAGTTTCTTCCTATTCTGGTGCTTGCGAGGTGATGGCAAGTTTTCCACTGTAGGAGAATNTTATGACAAGTTTTCCACTGTAGGAGAATTATTTTACTTTTTCAACCTTGAAGAGGATGAGGTCCCATGTTTTTATCTATTTTCGATGTTGGCACTTCAAGCTACGCCGTATGGTGCTTGACCTTCCTTCTCCACCTGAGGGGTGGACTCACCACTTCTTTTATGTTTCTGGGGACGCTTGGAGGTCCATTGAGCTGCATTATAGAGAGTGCAGGGTTCCTAGGTCCTGGAAGAACTATTCTTACTCAGGTAAATATCTTGACTGCCTTTACTTGTCCAAGTCTCCTAATGTCGTTTCCTAATTGATAAATTTGCCCTGGTTAGTAGGTCCACCTAAATTGGACTTGTTAGAGGAGATGCAAATAGAACATATGATCGATGTCAAGCCTGTGCCCTACTCTGAGTTGGTGACATCCGACAACCTATTTTTGTTCAGCACTACAGAAGCTGCTATGGACTTTGTTTCTTACCCAGACTCTGCTGATTCCTGTCCTTCTGAATCTGATGAGGACGAGGATGTTGGTACATCCTCTTGGAAACACCAGAGGAGTGACCCTGCCAGTGATTCCTCATCTTCATCTGGTTCTTCACTGGCTACAATTCAGTTCTCTTCCACCAGGTAAAAACTTATAAATCTTCTGACCGAGGCCCAAAAAGAGAGGGATGAGCTAAAAGAAGAAAACGTCCGCCTGAAGGAGGAAGTTGCTGAGCTCCGGGGACGCCTCAAGGGCGATTAAGAACTGGGATTATTTCTTGTAATCTTTTTGTTTTCTTTGAATGCATTGCTATTGGATTTTTGAGCCTTTGCTTTATTTAATGGTTACATTTTCCTCTGTTGATTGCCAAGCTTGTAATTTTGCTTTGAATTTTTTCGTACGCTTCTATCCATGAGCTACTGGGCTCATTTTTATGAACTAATGAGTTTATCGCGAATTATCAAGTTTTCTTTATGAACTGAAGAGTTCATCCTGAGTTATCGAGCTCTTTTTATGAACTGAAGAGTTCATCATGAGCTATCAAGCTCTTTTTATGAACTGAAGAGTTCATCATGAGCTATTGAGCTCTCTTTATGAACTGAAGAGTTCATTGTGAGCTATTAAACTCTCTTTATGAATTGAAGAGTTTATCGTGAGCTATTTAGCTCTTCTCGTGCAATCTCGTAGGGATGAATCAAAGACTTGCAATTTTATTGAGAATAATCAAATTACAAAATTAGCTTACTGAAAAAATCTCTGGAGATATTTTGCATTCCAGGAGTGAGGGAGGATTTTCCCTTCCTCTGTTTGTAACTCATAGTTCCCCAGTCTAATCACCCGCAAGATGATATAGGGACCTTCCCAATTAGGCCCAAACTTCCCATGAGTGGGGTCCTTTCTTGCTAACAATAATTTTCTAAGTACCAGGTCACTCACCTTGAAGCTCTTGTGTCTAACCTTTCTATCGTAGTACCTGGCCATCTTCCTTTGGTAATTCCTGATATAATGCAGAGCTGCCTCTCCTTTCTCTTCTAAGAGATCCAAACTCAATAAAAGCAACTCATCATTGAGCCCATCATCTGTGAGTTCAGTCCTGGGGGATGGAAGCCCAATTTTGACAGGCACCACTACTTCAGTTCCAAAGGCCAAGGCAAACGGTGTTTCTTGAGTAGCTGACCTGACAGTTGTTCTGTAGGCCCATAACACTTCTGGGAGGTGTTCCACCCATTTCCTCTTCAGACCTTTTAGCTTGGCCTTCAGAGTCACTTTTATGGTTCTAATGGTATCCTCTGCTTGCCCGTTAGACTGTGGATGAGCTGGAGCTGAGAAGTAATTCTTAATTCCAAGCTCAACACAGAAGTTTTTGAACTTTGAATTGTTGAATTGCTTCCCGTTTTCAGAGATGATTGCTCTGGGAATACCAAACCTATAGATTATGGATTTTCAAGTAAAGCTCTGGACTTTCTATTCAGTAATTGTTGCCAAAGGCTCCACTTTCGCCTATTTGGTGAAGTAGTCTACCCCGATGATGGTGAACTTGCACTGTCCTACACTAGTAGGAAGGGGTCCTAGTATGTCTAGACCTCATTGCAGGAAGGGTCATGGGCTAATTACCGAGGTTAAGAACTCTGGTGGACAGTGCGGGATGTTGGCGTGTATTTGGCAGATCTTGCACCTTTTGACCAAATCTGTAGCATCTTTGAGCATTGTGGGCTAATAATACCCTTGCCTTAACACCTCTCCTACTAGAGCCCGAGCTCCGATATGGTTGCCACAGACACCCTCATGAGTTTCTCTGAGTTTGTAATTGGCATTTTCACCCCCTATGCATTTAAGGAGAGGTGTTGAGAAACCTCGCTTGTACAAGTTTACCTGTAAGATAGAAAACCTCATAGACTTGATTCTTACTTTTATAGCTTCTTTGGGACCTTCTGGAAAAGTTCCATGCTGAAGATACCCTAGGATAGGGTCTATCCAGCTCGGTGGGATTTACACAGGCAGTACTTCTTCGTCCTCAATACATACGGATGGTTCTGCTAGGTGCTCCACTGGAATTAGCCTGTCCAAGTTTTCTTGCGAAGCTATTGCTAATCTTGCCAATGCATCTGCTCACAAGTTCTCAATTCTCAGGACATGTCTAATCTTAACTTGCACAAACTTCTTAATCAACTCCCTGTACCGTTATGAGGTAAATGACCATTTTCTTGCCTTTAGCTTCATAAGTCTCCTCTATCTGTTTCACTACCAGCTAGGAGTCACTATAGATCTTCAACTGTTCTACCTCCATCGAGTGAGCAAGATTAAGTCCGACAATGACAACTTCATACTTTGCCTCATTGTTTGACGATTTAAACCCAAATCTGAGGGCGTATTCGACGTCTATTCCATCTGGAGAGGACAGTATCAGGCCTGTGCCGCTTCCTTGAGCATTGGCAGCTCCATCTATAGAAAGCTTCCATGTGGGGAGGTCAGACACTAGCTGTGTTCCTTCCACAGGTACTAGCGTTGTATAAAATTTTCCCTTTGATTGCAATTCTGGGCTTAAATCTAATATCTAACTCGCTGAGCTCTATGAGCCACTTTATCAGCCTCCCTGAGGACTCTGGTTTATGCAGCACTTGCTTTATTGGCTGTTCTGTTGGGACCTCGATAGTATGAGCCTAAAAATATGGTCTGGGTCTCCTAGCCATAGTCACTAATGCTAAAACAAGCTTTTCTATTTTTGGATACCTCTCCTCTGCCCCCCTCAGAGCTCTGCTATAGTAGTAGACTGGTTGCTGGGACCTGTCTCACTCCTTCACTAGAGCTGCACTAGTTGAGAAATCTGAAACAGCTAGATAGAAGGTTAGTGCTTCCCCCCTGCAAGGGACTTACCAGAATAGGAGGGGAGCTCAAGTAACTCTTCAAGGCTTTGAATGCCTCTTCACACTGGGTATCCTATTGGAATGCCTTTTTTAAGATCTGAAAAAAGGGCTGACACTTGTCGCTTGATCTGGAGACAAAACAACTCAAGACAGCTATTCTTCCTGTCAAGCACTGGATTTCCCTTACATTAGAAGGTGGCTGCATATCCAAGATTGTCTTTACCTTTTCTGGGTTAGCCTCAATTCCTCTACTGTTGACTATGAAGCCCAAAAATTTCCTTGTAGATACTCTGAAGGCACACCTTGTAGGGTTGAGTTTCATTTTGTATTCCTTAAGGATCTGAAATGATTCTGCCAGATGTGCAATGTGGAGCTTTGCCTCCAGTGATTTTACCAGCATATCGTCGATGTAAACCTCCATGGATGTTCCAATTTACCCTTAAAACATCCGATTCACTAGACGCTGGTAGGTGGCTCCTGCGTTTTTTAGCCCAAAAGGCATGACCTGATAACAGTACGTTCCTTGCTTAGTGATAAATGAGGTCTTCTCTTGGTCAGCTGGATCTATTCTGATCTGATTATATCCTGAGAAAATATCCATGAAACTGAGGAGTTCATGCTCAACTGTGGCATCCACTATTAGGTCTATCCGAGGTAAAGGAAAGCTGTCCTTGGGGCATGCTCGATTGAGATCAGTGAAGTCAATGCACATTTGTTACTTGTCGTTGGTTTTCTTAACAAGAACCACATTGGCTAGCCAGGTAGGGTAGTCAAATTCCCTAATGGCTTTGGTGTGGAGAAGTTTGCTGACCTCCTGATTGATTATCTTTTGGCATTCTGGGGTATAACTTCTTCGTTTTTGCTTAACCGGTCTGCAAGTGGGATTCACACTTAGCTTGTGTGTGATAACCGAGGGATCGATTGCTTCCATGTCTTCTTGCTTCTAGGCGAATACTCCCCTATTCTCCTTTAGAAAGTGGATGAGGAGGTCTTTTATTTCCTCGCTTAGCTTAGACCTGCCATAAACAAGGTGTTCTGGCTCCTCATCGAGCTGAACAGGTTCTAGCTTTTCTAATGGCGTTGGCCTAGTGTCCAGTTCGTCTCTCATATCTAGCTCATCTAGCTAGACATTCTCGACTTCTTTATGCTTCATCGAGGTCATGTAGCACTCCCTTGCTACTCGCTAGTCTCCTCGGACCACTCCAACTCCATTTTTTGTAGGAAACTTCATAGCTAAGTGATAGACAGAGGGGATTGCCTTCATCGTGTTGAGGGAGGGCCTCTCGAGAAGCATATTATATATCGAAGGGGCATCCACCACTAGGAATCTTACTGTGGTGGTGGCCTGGTAGGGAGGATTTCCCATAGTGAGGACGAGCTGGATTGAACCCAAAGGCAATACCCTCTCTCCCGCGAATCCCAACAGGTGAGCACTGACCGGCTCCATCTTTTCCCTACCTANACGAGCTGGATTGAACCCAAAGGCAATACCCTCTCTCCCGCGAATCCCAACAGGTGAGCACTGACCGGCTCCATCTTTTCCCTACCTATGCCCATTTTGTGAAATGCAGATGCAAATATGATATCTGTTGAGCTCCCGTTGTCAATTAGAACTCGATAAACAGTTCGGTTAGCCACAATAACTCTTACAACCAACGGGTCATCATGGGGGTGTTGGTAGCCTTCCAAGTTTGAGTCTAAAAAGGNAAATATGATATCTGTTGAGCTCCCGTTGTCAATTAGAACTCGATAAACAGTTCGGTTAGCCACAATAACTCTTACAACCAACGGGTCATCATGGGGGTGTTGGTAGCCTTCCAAGTTTGAGTCTAAAAAGGTGATAGCTGTGTTCAGCCAAGGTGCCTTGGACACAATGTGCATTTCCAACGCTTCTCCAGCTCTGATTCTGCACAGGTGAGCCTTCCGGGCTGAACTGGACTCCCTACCCCCTGCGAATCCTCTAGAAATTACTCTAATTTCCCCTAGGGGCTGTTGGTGCGGCACAAGAGCCTGTTACTGAGGTGGTGCAGGTGGAGGGGCTCGGTCCTGATTATCTCGAGCTACGTAACGGCACAACTGCCCTCGCTGGATCAAGAACTCAATCTCTTTCTTCAATTGGATACAATCATCAGTGTGATGACCATGATCCCTATGGAATTCGCAATACTTCGTGGGATCTCTTTTCGCCGGGTCTACTTTCATCCGAGGTGGCCACCTCAGGAATTTCTCATTTTTTACCTCATATAAGATTTGAGATATCGTTGCAGTGAGTGGGGGGAGCTGCCGAGGTGCGTACCTTGGCTGTAACTCTGGCTGTGGCGGACCTAAGCGGTCTCTGACATCTCCCCTCCTTTTGGGNTGTACCTTATATAAGATCTGAGATATCGTTGCAGTGAGTGGGGGGAGCTGCCGAGGTGCGTACCTTGGCTGTAACTCTGGCTGTGGCGGACCTAAGCGGTCTCTGACATCTCCCCTCCTTTTGGGGGAGCGATCTCTGTCCCTTCTTGGAGACCTATTGATTAACCCTAATTAAGACATAATTTAATAGGTAAATTGTGTTAGTTGAATAAAGTAAACTAGTCAAAATAAATCAAATTAGAGTTAGTGTGTGAATAAAGGATAATGCATTAATTGTTGTTCTTTTCAGGGTTTTGTACGTCAAAGCTACAAACTACTGGGGAGCCAATTGCATTAAAGCTACAAACTACTGGGGTGCCAATTATCAAAGCTCAAAACAAAGGGGGATCAAAGAATTCAAGGCCACCTAACAAGATTTTCATGTCACCAAACAAGACTTTTCAAGGCTACCTAACAAGATTCAAAGCCAC
>CAUOFW020001203.1:755597-789105 GCA_963454935.2 Ilex paraguariensis | reverse complement strand
CTTGTCTTTCAGGGAAAAGGGAAACAATTTCATTCTAGCTATCTTTTCCATCCCATGATTGGGAAGGAAGGTTGCAACTATTTCCTCAAAATTCCTTATGTGTGAGTAGGGGCTCTAAGTTTCAAGTCCGTTGAACGTGAGAATTAGTTGCAACATCCCTGACTTAACTATGAAAAGATGAGCTTGGACCGGAAGGAGGATGCATGATGGTGTGGTGCTTCGTGTTGGTTGTAGGAAATCCCTCATTGACCTCACCGGGGGATCCATTTGAAAATTATTCCCCTCATTCACGGGAGGGGGAAAATTCATTCTCGGATTGGGTATTTGGGGTTCTTGTGGTCCCCCACCCCTTTGGACATTTGAATTTGCACCCCTTTGGACATTTGGATTTGCACCTATATTGTCAAAATTGTCACCCGTATCCTCGAGTTGTTCTTAGTCAATATTCATGGTAGGGGCCAAGTTTTGTCCAACAAGTCAGTTTCGAACGTTTCGCCTACACATAAAAAAAATATATATAAACAAAGTTATACACAAACAAGATTATGTACACCGAACAAACATACCTCCGCCCATGATGAAGATCATGGGACTTACCTCCGTCGTCCGGAAATCACCTTCTTGGTTTGACACTTGCCTTCCCCGGCAATGACGCCAAATATGCTTGACAAAATTCCGTGTTGTTTCCTAACCTATAAACATCACATTTTAGCATGTATAGTATATGAATGAAAGGGAGTGTCACTCTCCTAGGGATGATGTCAAAAGAAAGGGCAATGGAATGGTGGATGAATGAGATTTCAAATGTGAGTATGTGTGAACAAAAGTGCTCCCCAAGCGCAAGGAGACTTTCGCGGATCGTGTTTTACTTGGTGGTATTCCAAGGTCGTTTCCACGGGGAAGGAAGTAAACCGAGGGGAAGGTGATTTTGGGAGAAAGAAAGTGTAAAATCTTTGATTGTTGGAAGTTGTTTGGTGAAGTTGTTTTGATGCTAGTAAAATGAGAAACAAATGTTGGCAAATCCAAGAGGTCACTCCAATAGGAATACCGTCTCAACTCGAAACCCTCCTCCAATAGAGCATGAATGAACGATTGATTCGTGGGAAGCTAGGGGTAAGATTGGTGAGTATCTAAGCATAAACCGTGACTAGGCCTACGGAATATCAAAGACTCACCAAGTTATCCACCCTCAACCCAGTCAAACCGAACCATTGAACTCTGAAAGAGGGGAGGAGAATGAGTTGAAATGGTATACCCAAGTGGAGGTTCCTCTTGGTTTTGCCAACTAAGAGATTTAGCTATTCATGCTTAAAATAAAGACAACAATATGATGAGAAGACATTATGAAAAAATAAAGACTAAAGCTAAGCATAAACGAATTGCATAAATTTAACTTCCGGATAACCACCTCTTACTAAAGATTGGATGAGAAACTACTCACTCTTCATGGCTTTGTTAAAACTAGAAAAGTGAGTGATGCTCATCCCTCCAAGTAGAGGAGTTACAAGGTAACACATTTTACACAAGGAGCCGATCTTCGACAAAGAATGAGTGAATCACGTTCCACCCTTCACGGCTTTGGTAAAGCTCTAGAAAAGTGGAAGAGTTTCACTCCTCTAAGGGAAGAAGGAAGCTCAAGCAATGGAAATAAAAGAAAGCAATACTTAAAGTAAAAGAAAGCAATAAATTAAAAGAAAGTAATAATACAATAAAAAAATAATACTTAAAGAAAACAATAAGCAATAAGGAAAGAAATAATACTTTTGGAGGATTTTCCACTACCAAAAGATGAATGCTTTACAAGTCCTAAGGGGTGGTATTTATAGGCAACAAGGGAGGGTGAAAGTCTTGTTAGGTGGCTTTGAATCTTGTTAGGTGGCCTTGAAAAGTCTTGTTTGGTGGCATGAAAGTCTTGTTAGGTGGCCTTGAATCTTGTTAGGTGGCATGAAAGTTTTGTTATGTGGCTTTGAATTCTTTGATCCCCATTTGTGTTGAGCTTTAATAATTGGCACCCCAGTAGTTTGTAATTTTAATGCAATTGGCTCCCCAGTAGTTTGTAGCTTTGACGTACAAAACCTTGAAAAGAACAACAATTAATGCATTATCCTTTATTCACACACTAACTCTAATTTGATTTATTTTGACTAGTTTACTTTATTCAACTAACACAATTTATCTATTAAATTATGTCTTAATTAGGGTTAATCACCTATCACGCTCTTTTTCTCTTCTAGGACTTCAGTCTCTTTTCGTTTCTTCTTTTCCTTTGTCTTTTTGCGTAGATGAGCCTCCCACCTTTGAGAGAAAAGTTTCCTCACCGTTTATATATTTTTCTGCCTTAGCCAATACGTCGGTCATACTTGCCTAAGGGTTCTTTGAAATAGAGAACATCAGGTCTTTGGATTGCATGCCTAGACCAGCTATAAATGCTGTAATGGTAAACTTCTCATCTAGGACATCAACTTTCAGGAATTTCAAGTTGAATCGCTGGACATAAGACCTGAGGTTCCCTTGGGGTCCTTGTTTCACGTTTAATAAGTGGTAGCTCAATTTTCTGTATATCCGAGCTTCTATGAAGTGAGATACGAAGGATATAGAAAGCTCTTTAAAGGACGAGATCGAGGCTAGGGGGAGCCTATTGAACCATGCCAAGGCTGACCCTTTTAGCATGATGGCGAAGGCTCTACAGTGCACTAGGACCTGGTATCTGTGGAGCTCCATCTGGTTTTTATAAGTATTTAGGTGGTCCACGGGGTCCCATCAAAAACTTCTATCTGCGGCATCCTGAACTTTGGGGGGAGGGGAAAATGCAACACGCCTGCGGTGAATGGTGACATGGTTTGTTGCACTAGGGCATCCATTGTAACTAGAGCCTTGCTCCTCACAGCTTCCTTCATATGGCTGAGCTCTTGCTGGATGCCATTGAAACGCTGTTCCCAATTGTTCTCTCCTATCTTGTTGATAGGGGAGAAAATCATTCCTTTCACCCCCAATATTTTGACTTTGCACCTCTTCGTTGTGTCCATTCCTTGGGGGTGGATGAGAATCTTGTCCCCAGGTCTGACTATTTTCCCCTNTTTATCTTGTTGATAGGGGAGAAATGCAACACGCTTGCGGTGAATGGTGACACGGTTTGTTGCATTAGGGCATCCATTGTAACTAGAGCCTTGCTCCTCACAGCTTCCTTCATATGGCTGAGCTCTTGCTGGATGCCATTGAAACGCTGTTCCCAATTGTTCTCTCCTATCTTGTTGATAGGGGAGAAAATCATTCCTTTCACCCCCAATATTTTGACTTTGCACCTCTTCGTTGTGTCCATTCCTTGGGGGTGGATGAGGATCTTGTCCCCAGGTCTGAATATTTTCCCCTTCCTCATCAACTTTTCTGAGGGGATCGAGGTGTTGTTGCTCTCTATGAAGGGGTTATTCTGGTCTTCTTGGGCCGGTCGTGTCTCCTGAGGGTGTTGCAAGAGCTTTAAGAGCTCTTCATTCTGCTGTATCAGGCGTTGATTAACCAGACGAAGGGCCTCCAACTTATTATTTGTGTGAGGATTCCCTATGGGGGGATTTGTCTCTGGGACGTTCTCAGGCTGTTTGTCGTTGGTGGCTTCCTGTGGTTCTTTCATCCGTGGTAGATTGGTTTAGCTTCTGCTCATGTTTCGAGTTGAGACCATCAATTACTGAAAGATCAGCGTAATTGTAACAGGAACAATCGTTCCCACAGACGGCGCCAAACTGTTGGATATTAATTAACGTGGTGCAGACTTATGGTGATGAGCATATGAGATGATCAGTAACTGGTTCTTAGGTTCTGAGCTTCAAGGCTCGAAGGAGCGAAGACTAGTATCAAAAAAATGGGAAATTGGGAGATTGACACAATAAAATTATAGTGGTTCACCAGCTGAGGAGCTCGGCTAATCCACTCTTTAATGGAGATTCTTGCTCCTTTTTCCTTTTCTTCTTATTTAGTAAGTTTACAGGATAGAGTATCTACTACTAGGGTTCTTCCCTTGTCTTGGGGGAGTAACATAATATTTATAGGGTTGTTCCTAGTTCTGTGGGATTTGCACCGAGATCCTCGTTATTTACTCGAGGAACCCTCCTTGATCTTAAAAGAGGATCCTAGCTATTTAAGGATTTTGTGCCTTAAATATGGCTCTTTGCCACCTATAAGATTTTCGTTGTCATCTAGCAACTCCCTTATCCTTTCCATTGCTGACATGTTTGGGGAGAGCTCTAGTTTTAATCCTCTGAGCTCTGCGCATCTTTCTAGACCTCTTGGTCTGACTTCCTTGTCCGACCTTCGGGTCTGGGCTCATAATTGGAATTTATTTTGAGTATCATCAAGTGTGATCAAGGACCTCATGATCCTACTGGTAAAGGTTTATCGGGTGGTCTTTGGTCGCTCTCTTTTGCCCTCACACCTTTTTATATCCAGCAAAAAAATAAAAAATAAAAAACCTCAGTGCATAATAACCTTGATCCCATTGAATTGTAATCTAGCTTTAATGAGTTCCATCCTTTTTCAATTTTGTAGTTTTTTTTTTTCATTCCATTCTTACTAAACATGTAGGGGCTGTTTGTTTTGTGGGTTTGGGGAGGGGCTTTGGAAGATGGGTTGGGGATAAATAGTCCAAATGAGGAAGAAAACTCATGTTTGGGTAAACATTTAAAGCCTGGGTTACCAAGCCTAACTTGCTATAAGGCCCGAACCTTAAACCCTAGATCGAGAGTTTCATCAAACTGAGGGGGTTCGGATGAGGGTTAACGGGTATTGACTACAAAAAGAAGATTATACTCCCAAAACCCTATCAACACTCAATTGTTTGGGAAATCCACCGATCAACAAATCTTGGAAAATCTGTGGGAAAGACAGGTGCTTGGGGAGGACACTTGTCTTCTTCGCTGGCAACGATTGAAGCAATCAATGGAGGAGGAAAACTGGCAGAGAGATTTGTGCAACATGGAGATCTCTGGGGAAGGGAAGAAGCTTGTCCTCTCCTCTGCCAACGATAGAAGAAAAGCAATGGTTAGGGATAAAGTTGCAGGGAGAGTTTTCACTGTCCAAGTCAATCTCTGTTCGGAGATGCTTTGGTTGGGCTATAAAAATCCCTTCTATTCTTTGACAAAAGTACATTAGTAGAGGTAAGTCCAATTCTTTTTGCTTCGTCTCTCTTCTATTTTTTCTCTTCTTCACTAAATCTGAGGGCTGGGTTGGGGGGTGGTCTAGAATGATCTGAACTTTGGTTTATGGTTCTTTTTTTTGGTAATATCTTTGACTTTTTTTGTTCTCCATTTGTGAAATTTTGGCTGAAAATGTGTTTTGCAGTTTGGCATTTAAATTGAGCATTTGTTAGGGGGAAGTCTGTGTTGATCCGGCCATTTGAGATTTGGAGGTTAGTGGAAAAAAATTATTAAATATGGTTTTTCTTCATAGCTTCATATCGACATCTATCTATGTTAATCAATAACCTACTTGGAAATGAAAAAACCCCAGCCTTAAAATTCTGCATTCATGCTTTGATAATTGTTTTGAAATATTTTACCAAAAAATGGGTTTCCTTCGAACAAATGATGCAATCTTTCCTTAGCCCCATCAATAGCAAGAAGGTGTTCTGTCTTGTTTGGATCATCTACATTTCATATAAACAGAAATACTCACAATTGGAATAAAGAATGTGCTTAATGAAAGTGTAGAAGTTATTCATGTCCAACCGGAATAAAATCTTTGTTATTTATCAATATGTGTCAGGTACACTGGATGAAAAAGCTCTAGCCGTGAAATGTGCATGTAGCCTAGTGGGATACAAAATTTATAAGATCAATAGTTGATTGTTCAATTACCATGGAATGCAGATTATTTCATATATTTGTTTTATGGTATCTAATAGGTTGTTTAACTCAATGCATTTTACCCCCTTTGACCCAACACATTAAGTTAAGAATTGGCTTTTATTTGTAATGCTACAAGTAGACTTGAAATGTTTTAAGATTCATGTGTTTTATTTTTATTATGAGATTGGTATTTCTACAAGGAGTTTCATGGATGTGGTGGTCATTTGGACAGCTCCTGAGGTCTTTATTTTTGTTTTGTTCTTCATTAAATATGAGACTTTGATATTTTCGTTTGTTGTTCTACCTAATATTGTGTTTGTAGTATGAGGTTTCATTTGACTGTATTTACTACTCGTATGCATAAAACTCAAATTTCAATTATATTCATGAGTTCAATGAAAAGTGAAAGACACGGTAATTCATGTTTGTTCGTGAACTTTTCTTTTAGAATTGCATTTTATGTTTTATGTTGCTCAAATGTAAGAATGTAACTTATATAAATTGTGTTATATGAGTTCAAAGTTGTGTTGGGTAGCTTCTTATCTATATTTGCATCAAAGTATAGCTTTCAGACACACAGTGAACACATCGACACACACACACACAAGATGAGGAAATATAAATGCACACACAAACACGCACAAACACACAAACAGACATAGAAAAACTATATAGTTAATTTTTTTTTGCCACTTTATTTTGTAACTATTAATATTGATATGCTGGAGGTTTTTTATGTTATTATTTCAGTGAGTATGGCCCGTAAACATGACAATGTAGCAGCTATGCTTGTTGCTCTTAATAATTTAGTTGGAGAGTTCGTTATTATTTGTACTTGTATTTTGATGGTTATGATTGCATTATGGGCCAATGAAAAGCGAAAGACACGGGTATTGACTAGGTCAGTCGATAGATTCCGTGTACAAAGTGAGCATCTCCATAGGCTTATCGAAGAAAACAATAGAACTTGTATAGAACAAATTAGGTTGGATAGGCATACATTCCACGTGTTGTGCTGCCTTGTTAGGGAAGTCGGTGCCCTTACCAACACAAAGAATGTGTGCGTAGAAGAGATGGTTGCAATGTTCTTGAGTGTCATAGGACACGATGACAAGAGTTGCCCAATTACGTTCAACTTCATTAGGTCTGGGGAGGCAATGAGCAGACACTTCAACGCTGTTGTACACGTTGTTCTAAAATTGAGACAATTACTCTTGAAGAGGCCTGAACCGGTTACAGATGGGTGTAGTGATCTCAATTGGCGGTGGTTCAAGGTACATAGACGGTTATGAGCAATGTGGTTGTCATTATTTCGTAATATAATTTAAGGTACACATTTGTAATCAATTATTTTTATCATAATTGGTGCTTATAGGGATATGTAGGGGCACTAGATGACAC
Organism: Ilex paraguariensis; assembly: GCA_963454935.2. Taxonomy (NCBI): domain Eukaryota; kingdom Viridiplantae; phylum Streptophyta; class Magnoliopsida; order Aquifoliales; family Aquifoliaceae; genus Ilex; species Ilex paraguariensis. The sequence continues at coordinate 781,870 of CAUOFW020001203.1, read as the reverse complement.
ACATGTTAGGGCCAAAGTACCCGTCCTACACCAAGGTAGATATACGAACAAGAAGAGGTGGACAACAACCAATGTGTTGGGCGTTTATGGGTAAGACATGAAATTTATCTATATATTGCCCAGGTGGGAAGGGTCTGCCTCTGATTCTAAGGTATTGTGAGATGCCATCACAAGACGAAATGGGTTGAAGGTGGAACATGGTAAGGTTACAAATTTTTTTTTTAGACATTTGGTTACTTGGAAAGCTTTTGAAGATTTTAGATTTATTCAATTATTTGCACTTGTAGGTAAATATTACCTTCTGGATGTTGGGTACACAAATAGAAAAGGTTTTTTGGCTCCATTTTGTGGCTAGCGATACCACTTGCAGGAGTTTGCTAATGGTGCCGCAGCTCCCAAAAACATGCACAAGTATTTCAATTTGTGGCACGCAACAATGAGGCAATTCATAGAAAGGTGTTTTTGGACTACTTAAAATGCAATGAGCTATCCTTAGAACAACATGTTTTTACTCAGTACCAATGCACAACAAAATCATTGCTACTTATTATTTACTCTATAATTTTATAAGGAACGAGATGGAATATGATTCAGTGGATGAAGAGTTGGATGACCATCCGTTGGAAGATGAGAATGTGAATGATAATGACATAATCGATAACATTGAATCTTCTCATAGTTGGACTACGTAGCGTGATCAACTAGCGGCAAACATGTACAATGACTAGAGGTGTAATAGGGTAGCTTGATGTTAGTCGGTTTAAGATTGTTACATGTTTTTAGTGAATTCATTTCGCCTCCTTTTGTTTTGTTATGTTCTATTCCATGCAAGTAATGGTATTAGTGGATGTTTTACATGTATGTAAAAGTCTTTAAACCTTCTTGAAAACATATTTTTTGGCAAATTGAACTTAATTATAGGCCTACATGTGGATTCAATGCTATTTGTAGTGGTGACATGACAAGTGTCGGGAGTTCACAGTTTAGGGGAAGTTCCCAGTATGATAAGGGATCGAGACGAATGTGAACAGCATTTGAAAAATCTTTGCTTTTAAATACACTTAAAGACATTTTGTAATCAGGGCTGGAAATCCCATAATGAAGCTTTCAGATCAGACTATTTGCACCACTTGGAGAAGGCTTTATTTGATGCACTTCAGATCAGGCTATTTGCACTACTTTAGTGATGGTTATTGTGTTATTCACATTTCACAATAGTCAAGACTATAATAACAAGAATAAAAATGGGTTTGAAGATGAAATGGTATGTTGTGTTCAATGATCGAAGGGTAGGAATTGTTGACACTTGGCAAGAATGTCACGACCATGTCACTAGATATCCTAGCGCATTGTACAAATCATTTTCGTCATACGAAGCTGCAGAGGAGGCCTTAGTAGAACACGATTCCGCTGTAGTGATGGACCAAAATAACAATCCAATGCACAGACACGAAGACAACACTATGAATGAACCATGACCCACTGGAGCATGTGAACGTATTCTCATGCCACACAATATGTTTGGAAGACAAGTGAACGTTGGCAAGCACCTCGATTAACTCTGGGCCTAGTGATGGAAGTAGTTATTTTTTGGAAGAGATGTCATTTCAAGATGAAAGATATGGAGGCTTTGGGGTTGTTCCGTTGGAACAATGAACAACAAGTTCTTTTCCCAATCAATCCGATCGAAGTGCCTTTCTTAGAGGTTTATTTTTGTTATGTTTTTACATATGTATATTAGTATACAAATTATTATGTACATGTGTGCATAAATCCAATATGTCATTTTTTGTAGGATAACACTTTTGCATCTCGAGCATGTGAGCGGACTTGTCCCAATTACGAGATCTTCACGAAAATATTTAGGCCACATGGGGATGGTGGAAATATATCAACAATTTCCAGTGTTGCCTCCACTTCAATCACGTCTCCATATAGGCTTACTATGGACTTAGTTATCATTGATGATTAATGTCATCAATAGATGTGAGATGTTTGTAACTAATATAATGATGTTTCATATAGTGTAATGGGAATATGTACGTCCAGTTTGCTTTATTTGGGAATGGACAAGTTTTGTGTGTATCTCCGTATATCTAAATCTTAGAATGTTACAATGTCTTGTATGATTAATGCTTTATTGCGCTTTATTATGATTATGAATTATATTTTAGCAACATTCATGCTTTTTTTCATAAGTTAGGAAGAAAAAATAATCAAATATGAAAACCATAAGGACACAAGAAAATGTACGTATACGATATTGAGTTTGGATTAGATTGACGAAGGGGCAAAATAGTCATTTATAAAAAAATATATTATCATAATAGTGATATATCTGTCGACATACTAAACATGGGTATGTTGAATCTCATTTTTGTAAAGATGGATTTGGGTTTAGAAGGATTTGGACAAGTCAATCCAAACCCCTCCCAAAAAACCATCCAAACAGCCCCGTAAAGATTTACTCTTTTCTTCCCTTTGTCACAATTCTTCCTAATTTTCTAAGTTATAGAGGTTGAGATGAAGTAAAAATATATACAATAAAGCAAAATATATCCAGACACACAAAAATGGAAGGTTTTACTGCAGAACTTAAGTGAGAATCTTTATTTAAAATTAGATTTGATTTGAGCTAGACAGATCACAACTACCAACGAACATTTGGTCCAATGGTACTCTTTGTCTTGTGAAAGCTTTATCTTCTTAAGGTCAAGGGTTCAAGCCCTCTCCCAAAAACAAAAAAAAAATAGATCACAACTAAACAAAATATGATCATACTCAAGCTAAATAAGCCCATCTCGATTAATGCCCCTTAGTAGATCGAATGAGGTACTCTTTCTCTTTCTCTCTCTCTATCACACACACAAAACACACCCATCGAACTCAAGACCTTAACCACCATGACATGTCATTGCTACCCTCACTCTCTCACACATGCACATACAAACAAAAAACACTTAATTTGCTTCAAACCAAATTTACTATGGTATAAATTTGCTTATACATATGGAGACATCTGCGCTATCATACACATAAAAACATGAAGCGCAGATACTTCATCAAGGCTAGAGTATTTTCATTTAATATGTATTGAATACAAATTCAATCATATACAGTTTAATTCTTTCAAAATATTTTTTAATTTTAGATACGCAATTTCCATTTTTATTGACAACGTTACTTTTACATGCAAGGGTTTACACCATCAAACCATTCCCACTAGGGATGCTGTGGTCACAACACTTTTAAGAAAATTCTTTTATATAGATATTTATTAAAAGGGCATCACAGATGGGTTTAAATTTAAAATGTTAAATACATCCTAGAGGGTCATTGGATATGTCGAGAATATGTGGCTACCTTAACAATGCGGCAAGGAATAATATGGAAACTCATTTTTGCTTGCTCTCCCTGGTAGAGCTCTCCTCTTCCCTCTTCCTGTGGAATTCCCCTACTAAACAGTGACATTGCTCTAACTAAAATGGGCCTCTGTTCATAATCCTCAACCATAAATTCCTAAGCTTTCATTGATACCCAACTCCCATTATCTCCATTATTCTCTACAACCCCTACTACTCTACATAACCATGATACTGCACAGCCACCTCTTCCCTACATAACCCTATTCATCTCCCATCAATTTCATTAACTTTTGTAACTGCCCATAAGTATTCATCACATATCCCATAGCTGCCTATCTAGCCATCGCCCACCTACAACAGCCATCTTCTTCCCTATAAAAATCCCCATGTTCTTCTCACATACCAACATTAACACCATGGACGACTCAAAGGGAGAGCCCCCAACCAGTGAGCCACTCCAAATAAAACTCCTCCCAGATTCCAACATTTATGCTACTCTCAATCACTCTTGCCTAGTGGGCAAACTCCACTCCAGCAAAAAAAAAAACAAGAATGCAATCAATAATGTCCTGGAAAGGGCATGGAACTCCACCAAAAAAATCCAAATTAATGAAGGGGAGAACGACATCTTCATATTTCTTTTTCAAGAGGAAGAATTCAAGCTCATAATCCTCAATCAAGCACCATGGTCGGTAAAAGGGCAACTCATGGTTTTGAAGAAATGGACCCCAGGAATCGCAGTCAATGAAATTAATCTCAACTCTTCCCCATTTTGGGTTCAGGCTAATGGGGTGCCTCCTGAAATGATAACCAAAGAGAATGCCCTAAGGATTGCTAAGGCTCTGGGCCCACCAGTCCTTGCAGAGCAGCTGCTCCATCAAAAAACCAGATAGAAAAGCTACATTCGAACTAGAGTAGATATTGATTTAACAAACCCACTTCTGGCTGCCAAGGAATGATCATCCAGACAAGGTCATCACTCTAAAATATGAGAGGCTTGGAGATTTTTGCTATATGTGCGGGATAATTGGACATGAACAAAATAATTGTAAAAATACATCAAGCTTGGGAAATAGTATAAAATACGGCCCTCATCTGTGCGCAACCCCATGGAAATCATCTGAGGCACTAACTCAGGTGGAAAACTCATCATTCCCCCTAGTCCAAAAAGAGGAGGAGGCTTGTGAAACCCAACAAATTCTCAGATACCCTGCCTGATTCGAGGTCGTGCGTCGTGTTCACACCCCTGCCACTAACAGACTCTGCAAATGCTCCACGTGGCAAAACAAGAATGGATTTGAATGTAACTAACTCGAAGGAAATGCTTTCAACCATAGTGATACAAACCACCCAACAAAACCCTAATTCATCCCACCGAACAAGTGTACTAATGAACCCAATCCCTGATTACCAAGAATAGATTGTACACTAGCCCATCATACCATCCTATCAAGACCAAGAAGAAATGATACATTTTCTCTCTTTGACCCAAGTGTAGCCTGTTNCAACAAAACCCTAATTCATCCCACCGAACAAGTGTACTAATGAACCCAATCCTTGACCCAAGAATAGATTGTACACTAGCCCATCATACCATCCTATCAAGACCAAGAAGAAATGATACATTTTCTCTCTTTGACCCAAGTGTAGCCTGTTTCCCAGACCAGTACATAAACCCAGCAAATCCAATAGTCCAAATAACAGCACAACTCATACCCTCATCTAAAGCCCTCATTCATGAACCAACTCAGGCCACAACAGAGTCTCCTTATCTTTCCCATGTTTAGAACAGAGGCAAAAATTTTCATCCATCAGTAGGGATTACTCACACCTTAACCCAAGGTTTACAACCTTCGTTTTCAACCACAGATGCTCCACATAAATCTGAAAACTCTTCGTCTNAGCTCATACCCTCATCTAAAGCCCTGATTCATGAACCAACTCAGGCCACAGCAGAGTCTCCTTATCTTTCCCATGTTTAGAACAGAGGCAAAAATTTTCATCCATCAGTAGGGATTACTCACACCTTAACCCAAGGTTTACAACCTTCGTTTTCAACCACAGATGCTCCACATAAATCTGAAAACTCTTCGTCTCTAATCACTTCTGCATCTCTTCACAATTAGAACACAAAGCACATCTCTATCCCCCCAAAATTTTTGAATGTCATTGATGAGTTACTTGCTTCAGTTGTAAATAGGTTGTCCCTGAAATGTAGTCGTTTTGAAGATCCATAAGTGAGAAGACATTCTAAAGTGTGTAGCCAAGAAGAAGGATCACTCATTATCCTTCCTCATTCAGAATCTGTGAGTCATCGAGAGCATGAGAGAAACACCTCCCCACATGCTGACACTAGCATCGACCCAGAAAATGGCCTATGCTTGCATTTCCCTACCAACACTGAACAACATTGCTTCAGTAACCAAAGGACTTATCGGCAATTCATAACACGGAAAATAGTCAGAGGCATGGTTGAATGCCTAACAAAAGANGCTTGCATTTCCCTACCAACACTGAACAACATTGCTTCAGTAACCAAAGGACTTATCGGCAATTCATAACACGGAAAATAGTCAGAGGCATGGTTGAATGCCCAACAAAAGACCTTCAGGAACTTAAGTTTGAAGTCTCAAAGGAGATATCAATGGCTGAGAAGGCGGGCCTTACCATGCCGCCAACCCAGTCATGATTGGCTATGTTTGGAACTGTCGTGGTTTAGCTCACACCTCGACAGTTCGTCATCTAAGGGAGCAAATAAGGGAACTGAACCCAGATTTTATTTTTCTCTCAGAAACAAAAATAGATGAAGTCAAGGTAAGTGAAATTATAAGAAATTTGGGATATTTTAACTATGAAATACAAGCCTCAAAGGGACTAGCAGGAGGATTATGCTTGTGCTGGAGAAAGGATTTTGATGTGCAAATTGTGTTGTCCACTCCATTTATAATCTTGGCTTAGTTGCCACGTGAGCGCACTGATAAAGGATGGCTTTTGAACTATGTTTATGCCCCAGCTAACAAAATGTTGCAGAGTAAATTATGGGACACTATTTAAAGGAAAAAGAAGAGTTTCAAGGTCCATACTTGTATATTGGAGACTTTAACAACGTAACATCCTAAAGGGAAAATATTGGTGAGAGGCCTTTTGTAACCCCTTCCAATGGTGGATTTAGTGGATTCATGAGTGCTTAGGGGTTGATTGACCTAGGATACGAAGGCAATCCTTTTACATGTTCAAATAAGAGAGAAGTCTTGGCTAATATCAAAGAAAGGCTTGATAGAGGATTGGTCAATGCTGATTGGAGACTGCTCCTCCCAAGGGCCACTATTAAGCATCTCCCAACAATAGAATCAGATCATAATCCCTTACTATTGAACACACAAGGAGACATAAACACCTTCCCTAAGCCATTCAAATTCATGGTTATTTGGACAAGAGACCCAACCAGTCACCTTGTAGTGCAAAATTCTTGGAGAATAGAGAAGAGAGGATCCTTAGCATTCAGATTCTACAGGAAAATGCAAGCAACCAAAGAATGTTTAAAGGAACGGAATAGAAAAAAAATTTGGGAACTGCATTCAAAGAGCCAAGGAACTTAAAGCCCGAATAAATATCCTGCAGTAGCTTGACCCAACCATAGATAATTTGCTGGAAGAAAGAATCCTTGCAGTTGAGCTAGCTGAATAGTTGAAGAGAGAAGAAGACTTGTGGAGGCAAAGATCAAGAATCCAGTGGCTCAAAGAGGCTGATGCTTGTACAAATTTCTTCCATAATTCCACAGTTATTAGAGGGCAGAGGAACTCCATTGGATTGCCTTAAGACACAAGAAGACAATTGGATCACAAAAAAGGAGGACATTGGTAATATTTTTTCAAGATCTATTTACTTATGTTGATCCTCAATTCCCAGATGACCTAGAGTAACTAATCACACCCATAGCTAGACTCGATGATCATCCCCATCTTTGTTCAATTCCTACCCCCAGAGGAAATTAAAGCCACTTTGTTTGCCATGCCTTCACTCAAAAGCCCAAGACCTGATGGTATGTTCGCTATCTTTTGCAAGACCTATTGGCATGTGATTGGGAATGATCTCATTGATTTAGTAAGAAGTTTCTTTGCCGGGGGGGGGCATATGCTAAGGGAGCTGAATAAAACTAACATTTGTCTTATCTCGAAGTCTTCTAACCCTAGTACTACCCATCATTTCAGGCTAATTAGTCTATGCAATGTCCCTTACAAAGTTATATCCAAAATCCTTGCAAATAGAATTAGACCACACCTTGATTAGTTCATTACACCCACCCAAATAGTCTTCGTACCTGGAACATTTATGAAAATCTTGTCCTTGCCCAAGGAATAACACACCAATTAAAAAAGAAAAAAGGGAAAAGGGCCCTAATGATTTTGAAAATTGACATGGCTAAAGCTTTTGACAAAATTGAATGGCCATTCTTGTTCAAGATTTTGCATTTAGCTGGTTTTCCAACACAATTCATATAGCTAATTGAGCAATGTATTTCTACCCTAGTTTTTTTAATGATGGTTAATGGTGATCCCATTGGGAATTTTAGGAGCCAGAGGGATCTAAGGCAAGGAGATCCCATATCCCCTTTNCGGAAACAAAAATAGATGAAGTCAAGGTAGGTGAAATTATAAGAAATTTGGGATATTTTAACTATGAAATACAAGCCTCAAAGGGANTTCCATTGGGAATTTTAGGAGCCAGAGGGATCTAAGGCAAGGAGATCCCATATCCCCTTTCCTTTTTATTATATGCACTGAAGTACTTTCAAGGTTGCTAGTCAGGGAGTCCATCACAGGGCACCTTAAAGGCATCAAAATTGCCCGAATTTGTGAACCACTCACACATTTAATGTTTGTTGNGACTAGCAGGAGGATTATGCTTGTGCTGGAGAAAGGATTTTGATGTGCAAATTGTGTTGTCCACTCCATTTATAATCTTGGCTTAGTTGCCACGTGAGCGCACTGATAAAGGATGGCTTTTGAACTATGTTTATGCCCCAGCTAACAAAATGTTGCAGAGTAAATTATGGGACACTATTTAAAGGAAAAAGAAGAGTTTCAAGGTCCATACTTGTATATTGGAGACTTTAACAACGTAACATCCTAAAGGGAAAATATTGGTGAGAGGCCTTTTGTAACCCCTTCCAATGGTGGATTTAGTGGATTCATGAGTGCTTAGGGGTTGATTGACCTAGGATACGAAGGCAATCCTTTTACATGTTCAAATAAGAGAGAAGTCTTGGCTAATATCAAAGAAAGGCTTGATAGAGGATTGGTCAATGCTGATTGGAGACTGCTCCTCCCAAGGGCCACTATTAAGCATCTCCCAACAATAGAATCAGATCATAATCCCTTACTATTGAACACACAAGGAGACATAAACACCTTCCCTAAGCCATTCAAATTCATGGTTATTTGGACAAGAGACCCAACCAGTCACCTTGTAGTGCAAAATTCTTGGAGAACAGAGAAGAGAGGATCCTTAGCATTCAGATTCTACAGGAAAATGCAAGCAACCAAAGAATGTTTAAAGGAACGGAACAGAAAAAAAATTTGGGAACTGCATTCAAAGAGCCAAGGAACTTAAAGCCCGAATAAATATCCTGCAGTAGCTTGACCCAACCACAGATATTTTGCTGGAAGAAAGAATCCTTGCAGTTGAGCTAGTTGAATAGCTGAAGAGAGAAGAAGACTTGTGGAGGCAAAGATCAAGAATCCAGTGGCTCAAAGAGGCTGATGCTTGTACAAAGTTCTTCCATAATTCCATAGTTATTAGAGGGCAGAGGAACTCCATTGGATTGCCTTAAGACACAAGAAGGCAATTGGATCACAAAAAGGAGGACATTGGTAATATTTTTTCAGTATTTTTTCAAGATCTATTTACTTATGTTGATCCTCAATTCCCAGATGACCTAGAGTAACTAATCACACCCATAGCTAGACTCGATGATCATCCCCATCTTTGTTCAATTCCTACCCCCAGAGGAAATTAAAGCCACTTTGTTTGCCATGCCTTCACTCAAAAGCCCAAGACCTAATGGTATGTTCGCTATCTTTTGCAAGATCTATTGGCATGTGATTGGGAATGATCTCATTGATTTCGTAAGAAGTTTCTTTGCCGGGGGGGGGGGGCATATGCTAAGGGAGCTGAATAAAACTAACATTTTTCTTATCTCGAAGTCTTCTAACCCTAGTACTACCCATCATTTCAGGCTAATTAGTCTATGCAATGTCCCTTACAAAGTTATATCCAAAATCCTTGCAAATAGAATTAGACCACACCTTGATTAGTTCATTACACCCACCCAAATAGTCTTCGTACCTGGAACATTTATGAAAATCTTGTCCTTGCCCAAGGAATAACACACCAATTAAAAAAGAAAAAAGGGAAAAGGGCCCTAATGATTTTGAAAATTGACATGGCTAAAGCTTTTGACAAAATTGAATGGCCATTCTTGTTCAAGATTTTGCATTTAGCTGGTTTTCCAACACAATTCATATAGCTAATTGAGCAATGTATTTCTACCCTAGTTTTTTTAATGATGGTTAATGGTGATCCCATTGGGAATTTTAGGAGCCAGAGGGATCTAAGGCAAGGAGATCCCATATCCCCTTTCTTTTTTATTATATGCACTGAAGTACTTTAAAGGTTGCGAGTCAGGGAGTCCATCACAGGGCACCTTAAAGGCATCAAAATTGCCCGAATTTGTGAACCACTCACACATTTAATGTTTGTTGATGATCTCTTAATTTTTGGTAGAGCAGACAGGAAGGAAGCTGAATCCATCTCAAAGTGTCTTTCAATTTTTGAAAATTGGTCAGGTCAACTAATCAACAAGAACAAGTCCATTAATTTTTACAGCCCCAATGCAACTAGACAATCCATCAGAGTAATTAAGACCATTCTTTAGCTGAAGAAGGGAAATAATGGAGCCAAGTATCTAGGCCTTNTTAGGGGTTGATTGACCTAGGATACGAAGGCAATCCTTTTACATGTTCAAATAAGAGAGAAGTCTTGGCTAATATCAAAGAAAGGCTTGATAGAGGATTGGTCAATGCTGATTGGAGACNGTCAACTAATCAACAAGAACAAGTCCATTAATTTTTACAGCCCCAATGCAACTAGACAATCCATCAGAGTAGTTAAGACCATTCTTTAGCTGAAGAAGGGAAATAATGGAGCCAAGTATCTAGGCCTTNTCAGGGGTTGATTGACCTAGGATACGAAGGCAATCCTTTTACATGTTCAAATAAGAGAGAAGGCTTGGCTAATATCAAAGAAAGGCTTGATAGAGGATTGGTCAATGCTGATTGGAGACTGCTCCTCCCAAGGGCCACTANTTCCACTAAAAATGGGAAGGTCTAGGAAACTAGCCTTCTAGCCAATCATAAAAAAACTTGACAAAAACTCCAAGGCTGGCAAACAAGGATACTGTCTCATGCTGGAAGAGCCACCTTGATCAAGTCAACTATTATGGCACTTCCAACCTACGCCATGCAATATTTCCTTCTCCCAAAGTCTACTTGTGAATCCATGGATAAGATGATTAGAACCTTTTGGTGGGGGCAAACAGAAGACAAAAAGTCGTTGTGCATCAAGTCATGAGACTACTTATGCAAGACAAATGTAGCTCTTATGGCTAAATTGGGTNATAGAGAAGAGAGGATCCTTAGCATTCAGATTCTACAGGAAAATGCAAGCAACCAAAGAATGTTTAAAGGAACGGAATAGAAAAAAAATTTGGGAACTGCATTCAAAGAGCCAAGGAACTTAAAGCCCGAATAAATATCCTGCAGTAGCTTGACCCAACCANAGACAAATGTAGCTCTTATGGCTAAATTGGGCTGGCAGATGATCTCACAAAAGCATAAGTTGTGGACCTCCTAGTTGGAGAGAAAGCATTGTTCAAGGCACTCCTTTTTGCATGATAAGAAACAACCAACTGACTCAACCATTTGGAAACAGATCTTACATTGTAGAACAACCATTGAGAAAGGAGCATGCTACATTGTTGAGAAGGGCTACAAAATTAANATAGATAATTTGCTGGAAGAAAGAATCCTTGCAGTTGAGCTAGCTGAATAGTTGAAGAGAGAAGAAGACTTGTGGAGGCAAAGATCAAGAATCCAGTGGCTCAAAGAGGCTGATGCTTGTACAAATTTCTTCCATAATTCCACAGTTATTAGAGGGCAGAGGAACTCCATTGGATTGCCTTAAGACACAAGAAGACAATTGGATCACAAAAAAGGAGGACATTGGTAATATTTTTTCAAGATCTATTTACTTATGTTGATCCTCAATTCCCAGATGACCTAGAGTAACTAATCACACCCATAGCTAGACTCGATGATCATCCCCATCTTTGTTCAATTCCTACCCCCAGAGGAAATTAAAGCCACTTTGTTTGCCATGCCTTCACTCAAAAGCCCAAGACCTGATGGTATGTTCGCTATCTTTTGCAAGATCTATTGGCATGTGATTGGGAATGATCTCATTGATTTAGTAAGAAGTTTCTTTGCCGGGGGGGGGCATATGCTAAGGGAGCTGAATAAAACTAACATTTGTCTTATCTCGAAGTCTTCTAACCCTAGTACTACCCATCATTTCAGGCTAATTAGTCTATGCAATGTCCCTTACAAAGTTATATCCAAAATCCTTGCAAATAGAATTAGACCACACCTTGATTAGTTCATTACACCCACCCAAATAGTCTTCGTACCTGGAACATTTATGAAAATCTTGTCCTTGCCCAAGGAATAACACACCAATTAAAAAAGAAAAAAGGGAAAAGGGCCCTAATGATTTTGAAAATTGACATGGCTAAAGCTTTTGACAAAATTGAATGGCCATTCTTGTTCAAGATTTTGCATTTAGCTGGTTTTCCAACACAATTCATATAGCTAATTGAGCAATGTATTTCTACCCTAGTTTTTTTAATGATGGTTAATGGTGATCCCATTGGGAATTTTAGGAGCCAGAGGGATCTAAGGCAAGGAGATCCCATATCCCCTTTCTTTTTTATTATATGCACTGAAGTACTTTAAAGGTTGCGAGTCAGGGAGTCCATCACAGGGCACCTTAAAGGCATCAAAATTGCCCGAATTTGTGAACCACTCACACATTTAATGTTTGTTGATGATCTCTTAATTTTTGGTAGAGCAGACAGGAAGGAAGCTGAATCCATCTCAAAGTGTCTTTCAATTTTTGAAAATTGGTCAGGTCAACTAATCAACAAGAACAAGTCCATTAATTTTTACAGCCCCAATGCAACTAGACAATCCATCAGAGTAGTTAAGACCATTCTTTAGCTGAAGAAGGGAAATAATGGAGCCAAGTATCTAGGCCTTCCACTAAAAATGGGAAGGTCTAGGAAACTAGCCTTCTAGCCAATCATAAAAAAACTTGACAAAAACTCCAAGGCTGGCAAACAAGGATACTGTCTCATGCTGGAAGAGCCACCTTGATCAAGTCAACTATTATGGCACTTCCAACCTACGCCATGCAATATTTCCTTCTCCCAAAGTCTACTTGTGAATCCATGGATAAGATGATTAGAACCTTTTGGTGGGGGCAAACAGAAGACAAAAAGTCGTTGTGCATCAAGTCATGAGACTACTTATGCAAGACAAATGTAGCTCTTATGGCTAAATTGGGTTGGCAGATGATCTCACAAAAGCATAAGTTGTGGACCTCCTAGTTGGAGAGAAAACATTGTTCAAGGCACTCCTTTTTGCATGATAAGAAACAGCCAACTGACTCAACCATTTGGAAACAGATCTTACATTGCAGAACAACCATTGAGAAAGGAGCATGCTACATTGTTGAGAAGGGCTACAAAATTAATATATGGACAGACCCCTGGATTCCTAACCATCCATAATTCAAGCCTTTGCTGATTCACGACATCCATCCTTTGCCAAAATACTGTTGATGAACTCATCAATCCAGGAAATAACACTTGGAATGTTGAACTGCTACAAAACATGTTCCGCCCCAGGACTGTTCAAGCAATCCTTGATATTAAGCTGTAATTATATCCTGGAGAGGATCATTTGACTTGGATTTATGCGTTATCAGGTGAATTTTCCACCAAATTTGCCTACTCCTTACAAAGATTTGCACATGAAGAAAATAGTTGCTACCTAAGCATCTCGTATTGAACTAAGTTATGGAAATCCCATATTCACTCAAGGCTCAAAATGATGATTTGGAGAGCAACAGTTGAAAGTCTTCCTACAAAATCCAATTTGGCTGCTAGATTCCCAATACCAGACCCACTGTACCCCTTATGCNGTTGTAATTATATCCTAGAGAGGATCATTTGACGTGGATTTATGCGTTATCAGGTGAATTTTCCACCAAATTTGCCTACTCCTTACAAAGATTTGCACATGAAGAAAATAGTTGCTACCTAAGCATCTCGTATTGAACTAAGTTATGGAAATCCCATATTCACTCAAGGCTCAAAATGATGATTTGGAGAGCAACAGTTGAAAGTCTTCCTACAAAATCCAATTTGGCTGCTAGATTCCCAATACCAGACCCACTGTACCCCTTATGCAAACAAGTTGTTGAGTTAGAAACCCACCTCTTCTTCACATGTGATATAAGCCGACAAATTTGGTATCATAAATGGGGATTCATAACTGATGCCTTCTCTCAATTTGAAATGAAAGATTGGATGCACAATATTCTCAACCCAACTCTTGTCTTTAGCCCNTTGAAATCCCATATTCACTCAAGGCTCAAAATGATGATTTGGAGAGCAACAGTTGAAAGTCTTCCTACATAATCCAATTTGGCTGCTAGATTCCCAATACTAGACCCACTGTACCCCTTATGCAAATAGGTTGTTGAGTTAGAAACCCACCTCTTCTTCACATGTGATATAAGCCGACAAATTTGGTATCATAAATGGGGATTCATAACTGATGCCTTCTCTCAATTTGAAATGAAAGATTGGATGCACAATATTCTCAACCCAACTCTTGTCTTTAGCCCAAGCAGTCCCCANGTCTTCTCTCAGTTTGAAATGAAAGATTGGATGCACAATATTCTCAACCCAACTCTTGTCTTTAGCCCAAGCAGTCCCCATTATAGCCTATTACTCCTTTTTGTAGCAACCTTAATGACAACAATTTGGAGCTGGAGGAATAAGATATGTTATAAAGGAGTTAAGGCTGGCCCTACTACGATCCTTAAAGATGTATCCAAGGCCTTTAATGAACACTTGCAAGGTACAAGTGAGGAAGGGGCTGGTCCCACAAAGAAATTAGCAAGGGCACATGCCCAATGTGGATGGTTGAAACCACAACAAGGATCAATTAAAGAAGCAACACTATGGGCGCAAATCAAGGCGTGGAACTATGTAATTATGGAAGGGGACTTGCAGACTGTGATCATTGCAGCAACACTTCCTCATTATAGAACCCCTTGGATTATTGAAACAATCATCAAGGATATAAAGCACTTGCTAAATCAGCAATCTGAATGGAGTTCGTTGCATGTCTACAGGGAAACAAATGAAGCCGCACATGCTCTTGCAAAGTGGGGTGATTAACCTTAATTAGTATATAAATCAGAATAGTTAAATAAGTCAAATTAGTAAAATAAAATAACCAAAAACTATTAATTAGAGCTAATTAGGGTTTGTGCTTAATTAGGGTTTTATGTTTAAAATTTTCAGGGGATAATTGCTTGACAAACTTCCTTGTTGTTTCCTAACCTATAAACATCACCTTTTAGCATGTATAGTATATGAATAAAGGGGAGTGTCACTCTCCTAGGGATGATGTTAAAAGAAAGGGCAACAGAATGGTGGATGAATGAGATTTCAAATGTGAGTATGTGTGAACAAAAGTGCTCCCCAAGCGCAAGGAGACTTTCGCGGATCGTGTTTTACTTGGTGGTANAGTTTCGCGGATCATTTTTTACTTGGTGGTATTCCAAGGTCATTTCCACAGGGAAGGAAGTAAACCGAGAGGAAGGTGATTTTGGGAGAAAGAAAGTGTAAAATCTTTGATTGTTGGAAGTTGTTTGGTGAAGTTGTTTTGATGCTAGTAAAATGAGAAACAAATGTTGGCAAATCCAAGAGGTCACTCCAATAGGAATACCGTCTCAACTCGAAACCCTCCTCCAATAGAGCATGAATGAACGATTGATTTGTGGGAAGTTAGGGGTAAGATTGGTGAGTATTTAAGCATAAATCGTAACTAGGCCTACGAAGTATCAAAGACTCACCAAGTTATCCACCCACAACCCAGTTAAACCGAACCATTGAACTCTGAAGGAGCGGAGAAGAATGAGTTGAAATGTTATACCCAAGTGGAGGTTCCTCTTGGTTTTGCCAACTAAGAGATTTAGCTATTCATGCTTAAAATAAAGACAACAATATGATGAGAAGACATTATGAAAAAATAAAGACTAAAGCTAAGCATAAACGAATTGCATAAATTTAACTTCCGGATAACCACCTCTTACTAAAGATTGGATGAGAAACTACTCACTCTTCATGGCTTTGTTAAAACTAGAAAAGTGAGTGATGCTCATCCCTCCAAGTAGAGGAGTTACAAGGTAACACATTTTACACAAGGAGCCGATCTTCGACAAAGAATGAGTGAATCACGTTCCACCCTTCACGGCTTTGGTAAAGCTCTAGAAAAGTGGAAGAGTTTCACTCCTCTAAGGGAAGAAGGAAGCTCAAGCAATGGAAGTAAAAGAGCAATAACACAATAAAAGAAAGCAATACTTAAAGTAAAAGAAAGCAATAAATTAAAAGGAAGCAAGAATACAATAAAAGAAAGCAATACTTAAAGAAAGCTATAAGCAATAAGGAAAGCAATAATACTTTTGGAGGGTTTTCCACTACCAAAAGATGAATGCTTTACAAGTCCTAAGGGGTGGTATTTATAGGCAACAAGGGAGGGTGAAAGTCTTGTTAGGTGGCCTTGAATCTTGTTAGGTGGACTTGAAAAGTCTTGTTAGGTGGCTTTGAATCTTGTTAGGTGGACTTGAAAATCTTGTTAGGTGACTTTGAATCTTGTTAGGTGGACTTGAAAATCTTGTTAGGTGGCCTTGAATTCTTTGATCCTCCTTTGTTTTGAGCTTTGATAATTGGCACCCCAGTAGTTTGTAGCTTTAATGCAATTGGCTCCCCAGTAGTTTGTAGCTTTGACGCACAAAATCCTGAAAAGAACAACAATTAATGCATTATCCTTTATTCACACACTAATTCTAATTTGATTTATTTTGACTAGTTTAACTTTATTCAACTAACACAATTTACCTATTAAATTATGCCTTAATTAGGGTTAATCACACCCCCCAACCTAAATATTACTAGTCCCTAGTAATAAACAACATAACAAAATAAAATCACTTTCGTAGATAACACGATTGCATTTAGCATATGCAATAAGCCGTTAAACCCCTAGGTGATCCCTAGTGGACGAGTTTTGTCTCGTGAAGGTTTCCAGTGAAGCTACCTACAAACTCCAATTAAAAGATGTGTATATGTAAGATTTCTTGTCAAAATGAGTTAGCAACAGAATCATTGAGGCACACATCTCTTAATTTTGAATTGTTTCCCGAACACTTCTCTGTCATTGGTACGTACTCTATACAAAAATAAACACTTGTTACATTGGTATTTGGAATTCCTTGTGTAGTAGGAATGATCATTCTAGTAGCAAGAATTGTTATATAACAAACATTCTACTTTATCACCTTCCATGGATAGCTTTGATTTCTCAAATCTCTCTTAGAATGCTCTCAGCAAAAAATTCACTCCGATTATAGTGACTTGTCTCTCAAAGGGCATGTGATCAGAGGATGGTCAATCGAAGAATCACATGCACAGTTAGAAAGGGAGTGAAAGTCTTAAGAAAGTAGGCTAATCATGTTCTTGGCATAATCTCATGGAAGAATATCAATGCAATTAAAGAAATACTATTTAACATACCCCAGTTTTCGGTCGACAGCGCACATGCATTAGACTTGAGATCAATTAGGACTTTCTATAGGTTGTAATGTGGCCAGAGGTTAGTGGCTAATGAAATGACGTCAATGGTATTCAAAAGCTATCCCCTTTTTTAATGTAGCACACCTCTTTCTTGCTTTTCGATCTTTTGCCTAGAAATGGTATTTCTTTCTTTCATTTTTTTTTTCGATTCTTCGTTGAACAGTAGCCACCATCTTCTTTTTTTTTTTTTCTTGCCTTTCTATGTCATACCGATTTATAAGAGGGTGCAAGAAAAAATTGGATAGCAAGGTATGTTAAGTGTATTTTTTTTTTTTTTTTTTGTGTGGCTCGGTTATCATATGGGTTTTTCGAGAAAAAAAAAATCATCATTCATTGAAGGCTCAAACATGGCTAACTAGGGATATAATTTTGTAGAAGCAATGACTAAGGTTCAAAATCAACTCAAAGATGGCCTAAAATCCTTTCTCAAGTATGTGCCTGTGTCACATGCAAAGGTTCCCTGTAGGATATGTCAATAGATTACTTTAGTTGCATTTAATCAAAGCAAGTTTAATGAGATTATTCAACAATTGAAAGTGAAAGAGCTTACTTGAGTAAATGTTGATTGTCTCTCAGAAAGCATCGTAAGGCTCAAAACTTACCATGGTATTCTTCGTTATCTCCACTGGTTATGTCAGGTTTCCAAAGAATGTCAGTTATATTATAATTCTATTTTCGAGTCTGGTCATTCTGTACCTTAAGATTAACAAATACCAATGTACATTTGACATTTAAGCATAGAGAAAATACCATTTTTCAAGGAAATGGAGTTTTTTTTTTTCACTCGAATAAAAATCAAAACTATTTACATACACATTTATCTATGAAAATTTACAAAAAGACTAAATGCACATATTGAACTTGGAAAACTATGGTGTCTCAGGATAGGTCCCTACCCACGCTACAAGTTGGCATTTTAGGACAATCCTTACTCGACCCACATTTTTATTTCAACAAAAAGACTTTGTACATAAACAAATAATTAAAAAAAAAAAAATTTCGGACCATTAACCTTCATCCCCAAAACACATTTTTCCACAGCTTTGTCATTATTAGTTAAAATTTAATCCGAGTCGTCGCTTGTGTCTATGTCATTATTAGTGACCCTTCCCACTTCTTGTCGCACATAACATGTAAGTCCCGGACTGGTATAAGATGGCGTCTCAGGAAAATCCTTACTCTGCCCATACACTATCCAGTTTAATCGATCGGTTGCACGACCCGAAATTGGTTCAGAACACTGATTGTATTTTTTCATGTGAAAACATCTGCCACATTGTTTACAAGCACCCAGCCGTTTGGCACGACGACGTTTAGCAAAAGTACTTCTGCCACACAATGGTTTTGCTTGTGCTTCTCGGATTTCAATTTTTCTGACTACTCTTGCTTTTCTCATGATCACAGCATGCACATCAGATGGAAATGTGTGCAAGACTCCCAAACTAAACCAAAAAATTTTAACATCCATGCTTTCTATGCTTCAAGACTCACTATCTGGTTCTTTAACGTCTGCCAGTCACAAAGACGATTGACGCTGCATTTGATGTGATCATGAAATATAAGCAAAAATGCTGTAAAAATACGCAATCCAGAACGATTTTTATTTTTTTTTTTAAATACGAAACTATAACAAACTGGAATCGTAGATCACACCCCCCAACCTAAACTGAACATTGTCCCCAATGTTTCGAATTTACCAGTGTGTAGAGTTTAGAGATCAAGTTGTAGGGTAGAGATCTGTTCAACTGTCGAAACCTACAAAGAAAATACACAAATTAATCTTCTCTACGCAGATCTGGGTTTTCGCTAGGACGAAAACCCTTGATTTTAAATGCAGACAGAAGAAGAAGAGCCATGTACAAATAGAGTAAACAAATGCCGAGCATGAGACAAACGACTGGGTCTTCGGGGAATATGGTCATGGGATTGTTGGGAGTTGGGTCGTGTTATAGAGAATAGCACAATAGAAATAAGAAGAAGAAGAAGATGAAGAAAGAGGAAAAAACGGTGGGTGTAAAGATCTGTTTAGCTACCGAAACCAACAAACAAAACACAACAATTAACCCACTCGAGGGAGATTTGGGTTAGGCTGGAAACCCCTCACCCTAAGTGTGAGCAGAAAAAGAGCACCCATGAACAAATACAAACATATAAGGCAAATTATTAAACAAAGGACTGGGTTGTCAGCGTATATGGTCATGGATTTGCATGGGTGGTTTGTTTTTATAGAGAACAGAGAGGACAACGAAGAAGAAGAAGAAGAAGAAGAAAAGAGAAGGGAAGAAGAAGGGGAGACCAATCACCGGTGGATGGGAGAAAAAAAAATTGAAAACCTTATAAAGGCATCCCATTTTTTTATTTATTTATTTTTATTTTTTATTTTTCTATTTTTTTATTTTTTTTGAGTGTCGGCAGACGCATATCCGTGCGGAATATTCCCACTTTTTTTTTTAGTGTCGGCAGACGCGAATATTCGCGCGGAATATTCCCACAAACATTGGTGTAATATGCAAATAGTGCAACCTCACCCCCCCCCCCAACTTGATTCATGCAGTGTTCTAAAACAAATATGATATTCAATGATGGACAGTAAAAAGATAAGAAGGGTTAGAGAACACCTCGCACTTGAGCTTTGACAAAAACACCAATATCTGCGACTAAGAAAAACAAAACTATACGACAAAAGAACATAATTAACATGGAAAAAAAAAAATAAAGTAAGTAAATAAAAACCTGTACATTAAAAAGCAGAAAAAAGAAAAACTAATTATTCCTTCACAACTTCCGGGTATACCGGATCCATCAAATTCTCCTCCACCACTTGTTCTTCAAAGCCCCCAAAAAATGGCTTAAGTCTTTGGCCATTGACCTTGAATGTCTGGCCATTTTCGGGGTTTTGAACATCCACAGCTCCGTTGGGGTAGGCCACCTTGACAAGATAGGGGCCATCCCAACGGGATCGGAGTTTGCCTTGGAAAATGGAGAGGCGAGAATTGTATAAGAGTACTTTTTGCCCGGGCTCAAATGATTTCCTCACAATGGAGTTATCATGAAAGATTTTGGCCCTTTCTTTTGAGATTTTGGAGCTCTCATACGCATCTCGTCGAATCTCTTCCAACTCATTCAGCTCTAACTTCCTATGATCACCGGCCATTCTCAAATTAAAATTTAAAGTCTTAATGGCCCAATAGGCCTTGTGTTCCATTTCGACTGGCAGGTGGCAAGCCTTTCCATAGACAAGCCGGTAGGGAGACATGCCCAAAATAGTTTTAAAGGCAGTGTGGTATGCCCAGAGGGCATCGGTCAATCTATCGGACCAATCCTTCTTGTTTGGGTTAACCATTTTTTCTAGAATGTTCTTTATCTCCCTATTGGCTAGCTCGGCTTGGCCATTTGTTTGTGGGTGATACGCAGTGGATACTTTGTGAGTGACGCCATATTTGAACATTAGAGATGCAAATGGCCTATTACAGAAATGTGATCCACCATCACTTATTATTGAACGAGGCATCCCAAACCTCGAAAAGATGTTCTCCTTGAGAAACTTGACTACGACTCGGTGGTCATTAGTCTTGGTCGGGATAGCTTCCACCCATTTGGACACATAGTCCACTACCAGGAGGATGTACAAATAACCAAATGACATAGGGAAAGGACCCATGAAGTCGATGCCCCAACAGTCGAATATTTCTATGACAAGTATTGGTGAAAGGGGCATCATGTTTCTTTGGGTCACACTACCCAACCGTTGGCATTTGTCGCATCCCTTACAAAATGAAACACAATCTTTGATAAGAGAGGGCCAGTAAAAACCTGATTGAAGAATTTTGGCCGAAGTCTTTTTCGTTGAGAAATGTCCACCGCAAGCTTGTGAATGACAAAATGCAAGGACATCCCGCTGTTCATTTTCAGGTACGCATCTCCTCATGATTTGGTCGGGGCAGTACTTGAACAAATACGGGTTGTCGAAGTAGAAGTATTTTACATCTGCCATAAATCGTCTTCGATCTTCTGGGCTCCATTGGGGTGGTATCTGTCCTGTTGCAAGATAGTTACATATGTCAGCATACCAAGGACAAATAGAATGAATTGACAGCAAATGCTCATCGCGAAAAAAGTTAGGGATAGGAATGTGCTCATCGGCCTCTTGCACCACAAACCGGGATAAATGATCTGCCACCACGTTCTCAACTCCTTTCTTATTCTTGATCGTCATGTCAAATTCTTGTAGGAGGAGTATCCACCTAATGAGTCTCGATTTTTCATCTTGCTTAGACAACAAATACTTTAAAGTAGAGTGATCAGTAAAGACAACAATAGGCGAATCAATGATGTAATCACGAAATTTATCTAAGGCAAATACTACTGCTAGCAATTCTTTCTCGGTGGTAGTGTAATTCATCTGAGCCTCATTAAGTGTTTTGGTAGCATAATGTATCACATATGGTCTATTTTCCTCCCTCTGACCGAGCACTGCGCCGACCGCGTAATCACTCGCGTCGCACATGAGCTCAAAAGGTAGATCTCAATTGGGTGGTCGCATGATCGGAGGTGTGACTAGCATGCTTTTAAGTTTTTTAAAGGATGCCTCACAATCATCCGACCACTCAAATGGGACCTCCTTAGACAGCAGGTTGGTCAAGGGTCGGGCCAATGCACTGAAATTCTTTATGAATCGACGATAAAAACCTGCATGGCCCAAAAATGACCGGATGCCTTTGATGGCTCTTGGCGTAGGGAGGTTGGAGATGGCCTCCACCTTGGATTTATCGACTTCAATACCCCTTGCCGAAACTATATGGCCAAGCACAATTCCTTCCGTCACCATAAAGTGACACTTTTCCCAATTCAAGACTAGATTCTTCTCCTCACATCTTGTTAGAACTTTCTCCAAGTTTGCCAAACATCCCTCGAATGAATCCCCAAACACCGAAAAGTCATCCATAAAGACCTCCACTATCTTTTCCACCATGTCACTGAAAATTCCCATCATACAGCGTTGAAAAGTCCCTGGAGCATTGCACAGTCCAAATGGCATGCGGCGGTAGGCAAAGGTACCATAGGGGCATGTGAAAGTGGTCTTCTCTTGATCCTCCAAAGCAATCTCAATCTGATTGTAGCCGGAGTATCCATCTAAAAAACAGTAGAATAGATGCCCCGCTACTCGTTCTAGAACTTGATCGAGGAATGGCAATGGGAAGTGGTCTTTCCTTGTGCAAGCGTTCAACTTTCGGTAATCAATGCACACCCTCCATCCGGTGATTACTCTTGTAGGAATAAGCTCATTCTCATCATTCTCAACCACCGTAACTCCGGATTTCTTAGGTACTACTTGCGTGGGGCTAACCCACTTACTATCGGCAATTGAAAAAATGATCCCCACATCAAGTAGTTTCAGAACCTCATCCCTCACCACCTCCTTCATGATGGGATTCAACCGTCTTTGTGGTTGTCGGGAAGGTTTGGAATCCTCCTCAAGATATATGCGGTGGGTGCAAATGAGAGGGCTTATCCCCTTGATATCCGCAATGGTCCACCCAATTGCTCCTTTATGTTTTCTCAACACCTCCAAGAGTTCTTTTTCTTGTTCCATGTTTAATGTAGAGCTAATGACCACCGGAAATGTTTCACCTTCCCCAAGATAGGCGTACTTCAAATGGGTGGGCAAGGGCTTCAACTCCAAGTTGGGCTTTTGTTCATCCGACGAAAAAATTTTCTTTTCTCGATGGGGTAACTCTTCGAATGTAGGGATCCACCTTTCCATCCCTTTCAAATCTTCTACCTCCTCTTGCTCATCATAATTCTCAAGATCCACAATTCCTTCTTCCTTAAATTTCAATATCCCCTCCAGCTCCAAGTGCTCCTCAACCAAAGTGTCGATTCTATTGACCTCACTTACTTCCTCATCATCACCCGGTTGCTTTGCCAAGTTGAATACATTGTGCTCCATTGTCATATTCCCAAATGCCAACTTCATTAGACCGTTCCTGCAATTTATCACGGCATTAGATGTAGCAAGGAAGGGTCTTCCAAGTATTACGGGAATTTGGGAGCTAAGGTTTGCAACAGGATGTGTATCAAGCACAATGAAATCGACAGGGAAGTAAAATTTATCAATTTGAACTAAGACATCCTCAACTACTCCCCTTGGTGTACGGATACTACGATCCGCCAATTGAAGTGTGATTGAGGTGGGCTTCAACTCCTCCAGCTGCAGCTGTTGGTACACCGAGTAGGGAAGAAGATTCACACTTGCCCCCAAATCGAGGAGTGCTTGCTCCACTCGATAATTTCCAATGGTGATGGCTATGGTTGGACAACCGGGATCTTTGAATTTGGGAGGAGTGTTAGTCCTCAAAATTGAGCTCACTTGCTCGGTGAGGAATGCTTTCTTGTGGACATTCAGTTTTCTCTTCACCGTGCATAAGTCCTTCAAAATCTTAGCACATGATGGAATTTGCTTGATGGCGTCGAGGAGTGGAATGTTAATCTTCACCTGCTTAAACATTTCCAAAATATCAGCATAATTAGCCACCTTGACAGGTGGCTTCAAACGACTTGGGAAAGGGGCAGGCATGGGAGGAATAAACACACAATCATCAATTAATTTTTCTTTCTCAACAACCTCTCTTTCTTTCTCTTCACTCACCTCACTCTTGTCGGCGTCACCCAAGAGATCTTTTTCTTTTGGCAATGTGGTCTTGGGTGAGACCGTTGGCAAAATGGTTTTGTCAATTTCTTTGCCACTGCGGAGGGTGATGACAGCTTTGAGTTGCTCGTAACTCTCTCTCGAAGGTTCCGATGAATCAACAAGGTGTTGACCCCTAGGGTTCTCTTGTGATTGAGCAGGGAGCTTCCCCTTTTCTTGTTGAGATGCCCCTATGGAGTTTGTCAACTTTGTGAGTTGGGCTCTTACATCATTGATGGCTGTGGTATTTTGGTTATTGATGGCGGTTTGGCTTTGAATGAAGGAATGGACCATATCCTCCAAATTCCTTTTGTGAGGAGGTTGGTATGTGGATGGATTGGACGGTCCTTGAGAAAAACTTTGTGGAGGTGGATTTGGTGAAAAATTCTGTGGTGGTGGGTTTGACAAATACCCTTGTGGATTGGTCCGGGGGTATTGAGAGCTAGATGCTTGCCCTTGGCCATGGTATTGGTTTTGCTTGGGAGGCATGGGAGATGCATATGCACTTGAACCATGAGGAATGGGGTTTTCATTTCTCCAACTAAAATTTGGGTGATTACTCCAACCCGGATTGTAAGTATTTGAATTGGGAGAAAATGATTGCCTCGTTTGGTTGAATGCATGGACTTGTTCATGGTACGCTTCTTTAAGGGTCAGAATGTTTGGGCAATCCGATAGGGAATGCTCCATACATTCGCAAATTGAACAACCCTCCTCGGTTCGTGACACATTAGACACCTCGTGTCTCTTATTGACTTCAAGACTCTCAACTTTTCTAGATAATTTAGCAATTTTTGAAAACACGTCTTCTCGGTCTCTCAAATCATAAATCCCTCCCCCTTGAGTTTGGCCATTCTTTTGAGGAGAANGAAATTCTGTGGTGGTGGGTTTGACGAATACCCTTGTGGATTGGTTTGGGGGTATTGGTTTTGCTTGGGAGGCATGGGAGATGCATATGTACTTGAACCATGAGGAATGGGGTTTTCATTTCTCCAACTAAAATTTGGGTGATTACTCCAACCTGGATTGTAAGTATTTGAATTGGGAGAAAATGATTGCCTCGTTTGGTTGAATGCATGGACTTGTTCATGGTACGCTTCTTTAAGGGTCAGAATGTTTGGGCAATCCGATAGGGAATGCTCCATACATTCGCAAATTGAACAACCCTCCTCGGTTCATGACACATTAGACACCTCGTGTCTCTTATTGACTTCAAGACTCTCAACTTTCCTTGACAATTTAGCAATTTTTGAAAACAAGTCTTCCCGGTCTCTTAAATCATAAATCCCTCCCCCTTGAGTTTGGCCATTCTTTTGAGGAGAAGACCTTGGTACATCGGTGGGATCTGTAATGTCCCATGATTGTGCATTTTGTGCCAATGTATCAAAGTAATCTAAGGCCTCATTAGGGTCTTTGTTCAAAAACTCTCCATTACGCATCATGTCAATGAACTGTTGATGTCCCGGTCTGATTCCTTCATAAAATAAACTCACCAATTGCCATGGTTCAAAGCCATGATGTGGAAGGGATTGTAGAAATTCCTTGTACCTCTCCCAACATTGATAGAATTGCTCATTGGGTTTTTTCAAAAAGTTTTGAATTTGCTTTTTTAGGGTCGTGGTTTTATGCACCGAAAATAATTTATTCAAAAANCTCGGTCTCTCAAATCATAAATTCCTCCCCCTTGAGTTTGGCCATTCTTTTGAGGGGAAGACCTTGGTACATTGGTGGGATTCGTAATGTCCCATGATTGTGCATTTTGTGCCAATGTATCAAAGTAATCTAAGGCCTCATCAGGGTCTTTGTTCAAAAACTCTCCATTACACATCATGTCAATGAACTGTCGATGGCCCGGTGTGATTCCTTCATAAAAGAAACTCACCAATTGCCATGGTTCAAAGCCATGATGTGGAAGGGATTGTAGCAATTCCTTGTACCTCTCCCAACATTGATAGAATTGCTCATTGGGCTTTTCTGAAAAGTTTTGAATTTACTTTTTTAGGGCGATGGTTTTATGCACCAGAAAGAATTTGTTCAAAAACTCGAAAATCATTTGTCTCCACGATGTGATGGTTCAATGCCTTAAGGAAATAAGCCACGTTTTTGCCTTGTCTTTCAAGGAAAAGGGAAACAATTTCATTCTAGCTATCTCTTCCATCCCATGATTGGGGAG